>CM026395.1:75246062-75412024 GCA_014843695.1 Archivesica marissinica
GATCTGTATGTTCACACGGAGTTCTAAGATCTGTATGTGCACACGGAGTTCTAAGATCTGTATGTTCACACGGAGTTCTAAGATCTGTATGTTCACACGGAGTTCTAAGATCTGTATGTGCACACGGAGTTCTAAGATCTGTATGTTCACACGGAGTTCTAAGATCTGTATGTTCACACGGAGTTCTAAGATCTGTATGTGCACACGGAGTTCTAAGATCTGTATGTTCACACGGAGTTCTAAGATCTGTATGTTCACACGGAGTTCTAAGATCTGTATGTTCACACGGAGTTCTAAGATCTGTATGTGTTCACACGGAGTTCTAAGATCTGTATGTGCACACGGAGTTCTAAGATCTGTATGTGCACACGGAGTTCTAAGATCTGTATGTGCACACGGAGTTCTAAGATCTGTATGTGCACACGGAGTTCTAAGATCTGTATGTGCACACGGAGTTCTAAGATCTGTATGTGCACACGGAGTTCTAAGATCTGTATGTTCACACGGAGTTCTAAGATCTGTATGTTCACACGGAGTTCTAAGATCTGTATGTTCACACGGAGTTCTAAGATCTGTATGTTCACACGGAGTTCTAAGATCTGTATGTTCACACGGAGTTCTAAGATCTGTATGTTCACACGGAGTTCTAAGATCTGTATGTTCACACGGAGTTCTAAGATCTGTATGTGCACACGGAGTTCTAAGATCTGTATGTGCACACGGAGTTCTAAGATCTGTATGTGCACACGGAGTTCTAAGATCTGTATGTGCACACGGAGTTCTAAGATCTGTATGTGCACACGGAGTTCTAAGATCTGTATGTGCACACGGAGTTCTAAGATCTGTATGTGCACACGGAGTTCTAAGATCTGTATGTGCACACGGAGTTCTAAGATCTGTATGTTCACACGGAGTTCTAAGATCTGTATGTGCACACGGAGTTCTAAGATCTGTATGTGCACACGGAGTTCTAAGATCTGTATGTGCACACGGAGTTCTAAGATCTGTATGTTCACACGGAGTTCTAAGATCTGTATGTTCACACGGAGTTCTAAGATCTGTATGTTCACACGGAGTTCTAAGATCTGTATGTGCACACGGAGTTCTAAGATCTGTATGTTCACACGGAGTTCTAAGATCTGTATGTTCACACGGAGTTCTAAGATCTGTATGTTCACACGGAGTTCTAAGATCTGTATGTTCACACGGAGTTCTAAGATCTGTATGTTCACACGGAGTTCTAAGATCTGTATGTTCACACGGAGTTCTAAGATCTGTATGTTCACACGGAGTTCTAAGATCTGTATGTTCACACGGAGTTCTAAGATCTGTATGTTCACACGGAGTTCTAAGATCTGTATGTTCACACGGAGTTCTAAGATCTGTATGTTCACACGGAGTTCTAAGATCTGTATGTTCACACGGAGTTCTAAGATCTGTATGTGCACACGGAGTTCTAAGATCTGTATGTGCACACGGAGTTCTAAGATCTGTATGTTCACACGGAGTTCTAAGATCTGTATGTTCACACGGAGTTCTAAGATCTGTATGTTCACACGGAGTTCTAAGATCTGTATGTTCACACGGAGTTCTAAGATCTGGGTTCTAACAGTTCCTCTCTCAGTCTATACTATCACTGCAATACTTGCTAACTGTCTATTTTGAACGTTCTCTAACGTTACACCAATCTCGTATGTTTGTGCGTTTTTAACGTTCTACAACGTTATACACAACACTCCTGTGACGTAATCACACTTAAATCGTCAACTACTATGCGTAGTTAAATAAACTAAATATAGATTCATGTATCTATGTTGGTCTCGATGATTCCAATCCTTGACGACAATGTTCCCGTTCTGGCTCCCAGTATAGTGTTGGCTTCCTTGAGCTATCTCAAGTAGACCAAGAACATCGTAGTGAGGGTTGTGGCGACACACGCTGCGAGACACAAATTCTCTCCACTCCGGGGATATACCACGTCCGGGCAAAACAGTAAACTCGGCTCCGGGAACTCTATGTCCGGGCAAAACAGCAAATACGTTCCGGGTAATGTCCTTCCGGTAACGATCCAATCTCATTCCACGCCGGGAATATACGTCCGGTGGATGAAGCTTAAATATATATAACATATGGAAAATACTAGGTAAATTCCTATAATGTAACGTGCTATAAATGCACCAATAGTATACTGGCTAGTGGCTATAATATTTTCATTCATGATACGTCACACTTCTACTTTTAAACACTTCTACTTCCATTACAGCGATGCTTGCTATCATTCGTTTATGATGATCAATCATAGTAAATGATATGAATATACCAATACAATTTATGTAACTGCAGTCAATTACATTAACAATTAACAAATGTCACATACAAAATAAGAACAATAACTAAAGTCATATCGTACCACGTGCGACTGACCACGTGCGACTGACCACGTGTTACTATTTCAAGGAATAAACTGTCATATATAACAACTGAAATAATTAAAATACAATCTTCTGCCGGTAATACTTAATTATGGAGCCTTGAGTATAGAACTCATAAACCTCATGCCTTCCATAGTTAATTATGTTACCATGTAACCTTTACAACAAGTACTAGTTGCTGACAATATTAATGCTCATCATGGAACCGCGAGCATAGAATCACACAAACCTAATGTATCTACGGCGTTCCATAGTTAATGTTTTAACACAAAAATCTTCCAACAAAAATAGTTATGGACAGAAAGACTCAGCAAGGTATAACTCTATACGGCATAATTTCGACATAAATTATGACGCTTTAACTAAACAGAATTGACGTTAAAATACAATTTTAACATAAATTTCCACATACCTCGTCTTCCAAGCAAAAATAAAAAATGTCCTGGAATAATTCACTAATCCAGTACGTCGTAACAGTCGTGTGTGCGCAAATATCATGAAAACCTGCGGCTTTTATAACCACAGTGGTCTGCCTAGACAGGAAATGTGCACGAGATAAGTGCCCATTCTGTGCATTTGATATCACTCTATGCGGCTGAATATTTATCAACGGAGGCCTGACTTGGGGATTTATAACTTTTTAGCAATAAGTCAAAAGTTATAAAAATGATAACTTTGTCATTTCTGAACCGAATTTGATAAAATTTACATGGATATTCACGATTTCTAATGCCGAAACTAATGTACTAAGTTTTAAACGAAAACTTTAAAGATTTACACATGAACGCAAAAATGTACAAAAATCTGATGCAATCTTACCATACAAATATGGCAAAATGGAGGCCCGTATCTCAACTTTGTGACATATGCGTGCAAAGAGCTTGGCAGAGGCTCGGTCTTTGCATGCATCTTCAGCCCTCTAGATTCACTTTATCTCACACCCCACAAATGGCGCCAAAAGCCTGCCTATAGGTGAGGAAAGATTTTATTAGAACAAAAGGTCGTAGAGTACATGTATACTCATGAATTCATACAATTACATGAAACAATAAAACAGGCAGTGGTGTAGCAATTTCTAAAATATAACAATATATGGTCATTTGTCTAAAATTCACACAATACAGCAAGTATGATATTTAAACATCTGGAAATATAAGAAACTATTTTCAGCTGTTAAATTTACAATCGACAGGTTCAGTATGCATAATAACAAGAGGGCCATGATGGCTATGTAACGCTCACCCGACTCCATTTTTTAACGATGGGTCACCATTTTAACAGCATTGAAATTGTACATCAATCATTCCTGCCAAATGTTGCCAATATCCGACAAGTGGTTCGTGAGAAGATGTTTGAAGAATTTGTGTTATTTTTAGACGGTGACCATATTTTATTCACGACAACCTCCATTTTAACAATTCTGAAAAGGTTTCACACATGGACTATTACTCTGATAGTGGGCTTCCATTGGCCAAGCGCTTAAAGAAGAATCGGTTTGGGTGAAGAAGAATTTTGAAATCTATACATTTCGGCGGCCATCATGGATGATAAAATCATCTGATTTTGCCAATAGTTGTATCAGAGCAATCACCTTGACGATACATTCGGATTGATATATGACACGATCATATTTGCTAAGAAGATTTTTTAAGAATTTGTGCTATTTTTAGACGACGCCAATATTGGATTTCAGGGGAACTTTATTTTAACAACTAAGGATCACACAAGTAGAGTTTCTTGTACATAAGTTGATCAGTTCGTGAGAAGATGTTTGAAATCTCTCATAAAAGGTTGACATGACAATGACCTCAAAAATAATATCTGACCCTTACGTGACCTCCCGGGCCACGCCCATTTTTGATACCGGGATCACCATTTGAACAAGTTTGAAGCATAGTATATATCGATCATTCCTACAAAAATTCGTCAAAATCCGGCTGGCAGTTTGCGAAGAGTTTTTAAAAATTTATGCTATTTTTAGAGTGACCATCTTGGAATACGTAATCACATGATGTAATCCCCACCAGTATGATGACCATAAATTGGTGGATATAGACCCAATGGTTACTGAGGAGACGGACAGACACATTGCGGTAACAATACCTCATATGAGCTTTGCTTAGGTGAGCTAATAATAGAATTGTACATCATACCTCACCAACCAATAAGTTTTGGTATAAATAGTGCTAATACTGTAGATGTGGTTTTACATTGAAATACATGGAGAAAAGTGATGAATAATCCATCTTATTTCTGATTTCAAATGTCTTGGCAATATATACTGATAAAACTGTTTTTAAAGATAGTTAAGTTTTTGCAAGTGAGCAATTCTGAATGTCCGGGATATTTGGTCGTGTCCAATAGAGTGACATTACATATTGCATAATTTCCATGTATAAAGTACATTCTAATAGAAAGTGAAATTCATCTTCAAGCTTGTTACAGTATAGACATTTTCATTAATTTCCAGGAATTTTGTTAGATTTGTGACCTTTTCATTTCGATAGAAAATCTATGCGCGGATAAACGTAGTCTCGTGAATGAACATTTAAATTTGTTCAACGTTAAACAAATGTATATATATCCATAAGCTTTGAAATGCCACGTACACGAGCATAAAATTAAGACAGATAGATAGATACTTTTATTTCCTCCATTGCTGAAGAGTATAACATATTTACAAATCATTATTAATATGTATGTACAAACAGTATAATATAAATGCACAAATAACAGGGTTAAATGTCAGTAGAGTACTCGCAGCATATATAGCCTTGTATTTAGTCAATTGACCTCGACTATGGACGAATACATATTTAGCAATATATAACAGTTACGATGTCCTAACATAACAATGTGCACCTGTAAAACATAGAATCAGTTTGCTTTCAACTACCCGGAAAACATTCTACATATTAGCTTCAATAGCAATAAGTTCCTTGGAACAAGATTATCATCTACCTGTAATGCTAAAGATAGTAATGCATTGCACTGGTCCATTGGTGATAAAAGCATGAATTCTATATAACCCTTAGTACTAACAATGTCAGCTACAATGTTCAACACTTTACACCTTATGTGATCAATTGCATGACAATAACACATTATATGTTCAACATTGTTGACAGCCAGTAGTGAGCATTTGTAACTTGTACTTAAGAATTGTCTCGATACCAATTGACCCAAGACTGACGCTGCTATTTTACACAGGGGAAGTAACTCATGCCTCATTCTACACGCCGACCAGAGTACACATGGGCTGTCCGATTTAATAATGTGCGGTATGGTTAATTGTGCTTGAATTCTGACGAACCGTTCTTGCTTGTTAGCTGCTGATACACTCTTCTTGAGTACACTTTTCCAAGTTAATTTTGCAGGGAAAAATCCCGTTGTGATATAACATTCAAGGAAATGTAACAACCTGTACTTTCCAAGCAATCTATATATATCCTGCATGAATCCCGAATACTGTCTATCATGATTAATATATCGTACTAGTCTATGTGTAAATAGTTGCTTGGCTAATAGATTGCATGGTAATCTACACAATTGACCAAAGAAAATTAGTTTTCGCAAATCAACGATTCCTTCAATACAGTCGATGTTGAGCGTACACAATGCATAGTCAGTGTTCGTATATTTATTGAGGCCTTGTGTTAATTTCACACAGAAACGGTGAGCTGTTTCTAACCTAGAAAGTCGGTTTTGCATGCCATGTTCCATAGTTTGCATCCATATAAGGCCTTAGGTAACACTATAGATGAGTAAATAATTTTCCTCGACAATGGATTCAATGTTGATGGATGAAGCCCACTATTCATTACACTCAGCAGGGTCCCACGTAGTTTAACAGCGGCATTATGCATCATCTTGCTCGCCGACAGGTACTTATCGCATACTATTCCCAGATGGGTGTACTCATGTGCCTCTTCGATACACTGGTCACCAATAACCCAACGTATTTGCCTAGTCATGCTTTTCACCGGCATTGAACACAATAACTGCACATTTGTTAATGTTATACACAAACCGCCATCTGCACGAGTATCTGTAGCAGATATCAAGCATTCGATCAAGTCCAGATTTAGACAAAGAAATTAATATCATATTATCAGCAACTGTTGGTGACGACACATTATTATTAAAGATACAATATCCCATGCCACTGTTCTCAAGCTCTAATATTAAACCATTTATGAAGAGGAGGTACAAATGAGGCGAACTTTTACCTCCTGTCTGGTTCCTTGGTGTACACTGAATGCTTCTGAGTATAGGCCTTGGTGTCGCACACGACTTGACACATTTTTATATAAATTATTGAAGGCTATAAATGAAGTCACATCTACTGTGTTCTCAAAGTCGGGATCGGCGGGGGATAAAATATTTCTAATGCCAACACTGCTGGTTCCACTTTTCAGCTCAATGTGCATCAATGTTATAGCTGGTTCTCTTAGTTCAGCTCGAACTTGCATCAATGTTATAGCTGGTTCCCTTATTTCAGCTCAAGCTACATCAATGTTATAGCTGGTTCCCTTATTTCAGCTCAAGCTGCATCAATGTTATAGCTGGTTCCCTTATTTCAGCTCAAGCTGCATCAATGTTATAGCTGGTTCCATTATGTCAGCTCAAGCTGCATCAATGTTATAGCTGGTTCCCTTATTTCAGCTCAAGCTGCATCAATGTTATAGCTGGTTCCCTTATTTCAGCTCAAGCTGCATCAATGTTATAGCTGGTTCCCTTATTTCAGCTCAAGCTGCATCAATGTTATAGCTGGTTCCATTATTTCAGCTCAAGCTGCATCAATGTTATAGCTGGTTCCATTATTTCAGCTCAAGCTGCATCAATGTTATAGCTGGTTCCCTTATTTCAGCTCAATCCGCAGAAGTGCTACTAGTCGTCCCTTTTGCTTTCCTGCCCGCCAGAAATCCTGATTTACCTAAAACAAAATGACACAAAAAGCCTCAGTAGTTTAGTTAAAATAGGATATGGATCAGATATACGATTACGTACATGCCCATGGAACAGCGCAATATCAAATATTTCATACGAGTAAACTGGCATTTAATTGGTTTACATGTACATGAATAAACTGGCATTTGATTGGTTTACATGAGCACAATGAGGAACTCAATTAATTGTGTGCCGTTACCAGTGTGTCGTCAAGGCATTTAAATTCCATGTTGCCTCTTCTCTCTCCCTCGTGGCGATGAATTCCATCAGGAATGAGGTCTCGAGAGTGATTAATATAAGTTGTAAGAACTTGTTTCGCAATCGAGCTAAAATAAATTTGTATAAACTAAGTCTAACAAAATATAAGAATGGTAAACTTGACTCACTTTGAGGCTGGGTTATTCTCGACGTTAACCATACGAAAGGTTCCACAAGTGACTGACGATTTGGCACATTAGCTTCCCATAAGCGCACTGAAATAAATATTAACAAGTTATGGTTCAAGGTCGACAATAGAAATCTGCTGGGAGCAAAATATTTTTCTATTTTGTTGACTTCACAATGTGAAAGCTGTCATTTATTAAAACCCTTAAAATGCCGCATCTGATCAGGATCTATGTTCTTTGCTATTCAGCCAAGTTTTTTAAAATGCCAATATCTGAATAGAACACAGTATAGTCATTTTTCCGTTCCAATCTCTTCGTAGCTCCGTAACAAATAATAATAGTAAACGCAGTAAATGTGCGTAGGTCACTTTTAAAATATTTTATTAAAAACATTTGTATACACACGCAATTAATGAGGTAGCCTCAGGGTACCAACTCTTGACAGGTACCAACTCTTGACAGGTACCAACTATCGATCAGTACCAACTATCGACCGGTACCAACTATCGACAGTACCAACTATCGACCAGTACCAACTCTTGACCGGTACCAATTATCGACTATGTTTAAATTGTTGCCAATTACTACAACAAATCCCATTATTTTCACAATAAGATTGCAGAAAGCTAAACTCATCTGCTGGTTATAAAGTTTGACATAGGTCCATGTTTCTGGCCTCTCCTTGAATTCCGATGTTGCCGACAAATATTTTAATGTTTGAGATAAAGCATGCGAGCGCGTCCTTAAATGGTGTTATAACGGTGGTCGCCAGATCGGACAGGTAGGTTTTCTCCGCGTACTCCGGTTTTCTCCCACACGAATGACCACATATACGCTTTCATCCGCACCAATGAGAGTGATTAATATAAGTTGTTAAAACTTGCTTCGCAATCATTGTAAAATAAATAAAGTTTAAACTAAATGGTGTTATTTAATAATTTTCAAACAAAATATGGTTAAAATGCACAGTATGACCATTAAATACATTTTAATAGGAGTGCTTTATAATGGGCCAGTGTATCTTACTGGCCAAAATTGTGTATGAAAATTGTAAAAATAAATTTTTAGGGAGAAATGAGGCCCCCAGAGGGCAAAGTCAGGGTCCCTAGGGCGACTATTTCACCCACTAAAATGATCCCTGATTTACAGATCATCTTCTGACGAAAAGAAATGTACCCTTCTCTCTTGTGGCCCAGGTCTGAGCAGTGTTGAAGTCCACCTGTCTGTCCTCGGGGTTCTCACTTTTATTGTTCCCAATAGCTATAATATGCACCTGTATAAATATATAACCCCATTAGTAACCCAATAGTTATAAGATAAACGTGTATAAATATATAAACACATTAGTAACCCAATAGTTATAAGATAAACGTGTATAAATATATAAACCCATTAGTAACCCAATAGTTATAAGATAAACGTGTATAAATATATAAACACATTAGTAACCCAATAGTTATAAGATAAACGTGTATAAATATATAAACACATTAGTAACCCAATAGTTATAAGATAAACGTGTATAAATATATAAACACATTAGTAACCCAATAGTTATAAGATAAACGTGTATAAATATATAAACACATTAGTAACCCAATAGTTATAAGATAAACGTGTATAAATATATAAACACATTAGTAACCCAATAGTTATAAGATAAACGTGTATAAATATATAAACACATTAGTAATTCTCTCTCCCACATGGCGTTGGATTCAGCCGGGAATGAGGTCACGAGAGCGATTAAACTAACATTTTAAGAACTTGTTTCACAATCTAGTTAAAATAAATGTGTACAAACTGAACTACTTTACCTCCTTTTTATCTTTGTTTTTATCAATGTCCCTCTTGATTCTGTCCAGTTTCTGGAAGGATTCCCAGTTGCTAACATCATATACCAACACAAAGCCCTGTGAAAACATATAAACACAAAGCGCTGTCAAAATATACCAACACAAAGCCCTGTCAAAATATACCAGCACAAAGCGCTGTTAAAATATACCAGCACAAAGCGCTGTCAAAATATACCAACACAAAGCGCTGTCAAAATATACCAGCACAAAGCGCTGTCAAAATATACCAACACAAAGCGCTGTCAAAATATACCAGCACAAAGCGCTGTCAAAATATACCAGCACAAAGCGCTGTCAAAATATACCAACACAAAGCGCTGTCAAAATATACCAACACAAAGCCCTGTCAAAATATACCAACACAAAGCGCTGTCAAAATATACCAACACAAAGCCCTGTCAAAATATACCAGCACAAAGCGCTGTCAAAATATACCAACACAAAGCCCTGTCAAAATATACCAGCACAAAGGGCTGTCAAAATATATAAATACAATGCCCTGTGAAAAGTTTTCAGCTACAAATTATAAGTTTTGGTATTTTTTAAAAATTATGTTTATATGACGTCGCTACCTGTTGCCCATTTGAGAGACGGGGCAGTTTACCTAACAACACCTTTCCTGGGCAGGCTCCAGCGGTTAACAAGTACTTGGTGCACCAATCTCCGTAAGAAACTGCCAATTTTGGCATATAAATGAGACACGGCGTTATATGTATTTCATATATTTGACTACATCCTTGCTATTTACATATACCTTTTGTACGTTCAACTTACATCAGGAAAGCTGAAGAAGTGCTTAGGCATATCTGTTTTTGTACCATCCTACAAAATGAAAACATGTTGGTCAGAAACAATGCATGCATACATTTCTCAACACTGCTTACAACTAGCTATACTGGTATATACTGCTGGTATATACTGCTGGTATATACTGGTATATACTGCTGGTATATAATGCTGGTATATAATATCGCGATGAAATAATGAGGCAATAAATAACCTCTGCAGGACAGTTGCCCGGAACAAACAGGAATGTAACACTGGTTTTCTTTCATGCTACCACTCCATTCAATGGAAAATGACAGAAATACCCTCCTGGTATAATTCTATCTTTACTTGACAGCTGGGAAGCAAATCATACCTGCTTTAACATTCATGAACAAATCTATTTATTGACCTCGTTGAATTTGCATATTGCAATAGACACTGATTCTGATTGGCTGTTGCCATGTCATTTGCAACTAAATGAACTGTGCATTAACTAGATACCAGAACTGTACATTAATAACTAGGTACAAGCACTGTTCATTAACTAGACACATGCATTCTGCATTAACTAGATACCACACTGCATAGTATTAGGCAGAAATATCCAAATGGGAGTCTAAAAAAATAAGTCCAGCCCCAGAGCGGGACCCGAATGATGACGGAAATTGCCGCACGGACTCGATGTGAGAACGGCGAAATGACGTGATCGAAATGCGACAGAAACTGGGAAAGCCCTGGTGGGAAAGCCTCTCCAAAAAGGAATTGCGAACAATATTAGCCTATTATAGGGTCCAGTTCTTGTCATTGTTTTACAGCTGCATATATATGTTAACAAACCTAGTGAGGTCTCAGAGAGAGAAAAAAAAACAAACTTATCAGCCATTTTTTTAACTGGCCGTCGGTAACCGTCGCCAATATAATTGACCGTCTTATTAGGTGATAGGCCGTCGAAAAGACGGCCCGACGGCTCTCTGCCTAATACTGTGCCACACTGTGCATTAACTAGATACCAGAACTGTACATTAATAACTAGGTACAAGCACTGTTCATTAACTAGACACATGCATTGTGCATTAACTAGATTAAGTACTAGACACTAGTATGGACCAGGTATTGGAATAATGCTCGGATATAAACTTTACCCCTTCGAGTTATTCTAATTTAAATGTCAATAACATATGTGATTTACATTTACAGATTTTCTTAAAAACAAAAGTAATCTATATAATTATGATAGCCTACTGGAAGACACACTGGAACTTACAAGTCCTCCAGTATCAAAGATCCTCACTTTCTCTTTAACTCCCCTGTCCGTCTCGATCATGGCAGTATATATATCCTCTATTGTGGAATGCATCGGCTAAAGGCAAAAAAGTAGACAACCCAAAATTTGAACTTGTAAAAGCTGTCAGTTAACATTGGAGCTCGCTACTGGAGATCAGCTAAATGGAATATTGTAAAGAAATTTCAGCTAATTAGCACAACTATTTTAGTAGACAAATAATGGTAACTTTTGAACCCTGTGTCGATTTAGCATCGTAAGACATTCTATAAACATTATTTATTTTGCAACTCTTGTGAAACAAGCTGTAACAGACTTATATTAATCACTTTGGTGCGGATGAAAGCATATTTGTGGTCATCGTGTGAGAGGAAACCGGAGTACCAGGAGAAAACACATGTGTCCGATATGGCGACCACTGTAGTCTGAACCATGTTTCCGAATTGACATGTGCCTCAGAGCCTAAAGACAAATAAATAGCATGACAGATATCAGGAGGATATATATCATCAAGTGGAACTCTTAGCAATAAATATCACGTTATGTATCACACCTCGGTATCAGACTCTGATTGTGGCATCTGTGATTCTATAGTACAATGTTGGATTTGAGATCGAGGGCTTCAGGTTTGATACTCCATCACATTTACTGATTTAGTTCTTGGGCAAAAATATCACACACACACATCGGCCGAGTCTGCCCAGGAAAATAGTAGTCACAAGACAAATGACACGTACTGTACATTATGACGTCATATAAGTATTCTCGTGTTACTTATGTAGTTACAGTTTACTTATGTAGTTACAGTTTACTTATGTAGTTACAGTTTACTTATGTAGTTACAGTTTACTTATGTAGTTACAGTTTTTATGAGTTTACATGTCGAGTTTATGAGTTTACATGTCGAGGATATGAGTTTACATGTCGAGGATATGAGCTTACATGTCGAGGATATGAGCTTACATGTCGAGGATATGAGCTTACATGTTGAGGATATGAGCTTACATGTCGAGGATATGAGCTTACATGTCGAGGATATGAGCTTACATGTCGAGGATATGAGCTTACATGTCGAGGATATGAGCTTACATGTCGAGGATATGAGCTTACATGTCGAGGATATGAGTTTACATGTCGAGGATATGAGCTTACATGTCGAGGATATGAGCTTACATGTCGAGGATATGAGTTTACATGTCGAGGATATGAGTTTACATGTCGAGGATATGAGTTTACATGTGTTATTAATTTCTAGGCCACAAATACAGTTTTCAAGATTACATTGTTTTTTACTTTTTTAGTCTTCACTCACTTCTCATAAAACATACCCACTGACGTGCACTTTTCCTGCCAGTAACACCCGCGAGACGAGTTGGCAGTATACAGAGATAGATTACTTAGAGGAGTTGGCAGTATACAGAGATAGATTACTTAGAGGAGTTGGCAGTATACAGAGATAGATTACTTAGACGAGTTGGCAGTACACAGAGATAGATTACTTAGACGAGTTGGCAGTATACAGAGATAGATTACTTAGAGGAGTTGGCAGTATACAGAGATAGATTACTTAGACGAGTTGGCAGTATACAGAGATAGATTACTTAGAGGAGTTGGCAGTATACAGAGATAGATTACTTAGAGGAGTTGGCAGTACACAGAGATAGATTACTTAGAGGAGTTGGCAGTACACAGAGATAGATTACTTAGACGAGTTGGCAGTACACAGAGATAGATTACTTAGAGGAGTTGGCAGTATACAGAGATAGATTACTTAGAGGAGTTGGCAGTATACAGAGATAGATTACTTAGAGGAGTTGGCAGTATACAGAGATAGATTACTTAGAGGAGTTGGCAGTATACAGAGATAGATTACTTAGACAAGTTGGCAGTATACAGAGATAGATTACTTAGAGGAGTTGGCAGTATACAGAGATAGATTACTTAGAGGAGTTGGCAGTATACAGAGATAGATTACTTAGATGAGTTGGCAGTACACAGAGATAGATTACTTAGAGGAGTTGGCAGTACACAGAGATAGATTACTTAGAGGAGTTGGCAGTATACAGAGATAGATTACTTAGAGGAGTTGGCAGTATACAGAGATAGATTACTTACAGTTCCTACTTTGTGGTTATCATACATAAGCTGTTCAATGATGGCTGTTTTACCAACTACTGCATGCCCACACACTAGGATCTTGCTGATTTTCCCCATTGTCGCCAATTACCAGAATCTGAAAAAAGTCAACATTCATTTTTCAGACTGACAATATCAGCTTCACCCTCAACACAGTATATTATATATTATAATGACTCCAACCGTATCCACATCTGGAACAAAACTACCCGCACCTGTAGTTGAGCCCTCTCATTCTTCAAGAGGGAGCTTTCCAACGAGACCTTTTACTCGGGATTCTCACACCAAGCTACCTAGCCCTATAGATAAGATTCTACCTAACCCTAAAATCCTTATATAAATATTCATTTGATTTGATTTATATTTCCCCCCCAAATCTATTATTTCATGGTCTTATCTTTGAAGTTCAATTTCGTATAGCACTTTCTGCCCCGATTCGATGGCGGGAATTTTGACCAAGATTTTGAAGCTTATAGCACATTATCAATTATATACTGAGTCAAAAAAGAAACGATACCTGGTGTTTATGTGTCTATAATTTCAACATTTATTAAGAAAATGCTTTGAAAATTCATAAGATGATAGTCCAACATGTTTGAAAGAGGAGCACATAAAGCATAATGAGCCTCCGAAACTGTCTGCTGCGTGATGACGTAATTCGTCGGACAGTGATCTAATGGAGTTTTCACACAGACGTCAATACCGAGTATGGGCACCATTTGCGTCTCTCACTGCAATGCACTGCCGTCGCATCGAACGGAAGAGTGTCTGAATCTCTTGCTGGTCAATATTTGTCCACTCCTGACGCAAAACATCCCTCAGTTGGTTTAACGTTACCGGCTGACGTCGTCTGACGCGGCGGTCTAACGTATCCCACAAATGTTCTATGGGTGACAAGTCTGGTGACAAAGCAGGCCACGGCAGGGTTTCAATATTGTTCTGCTCCAATAATGTGGTGGAAATCCGAGCAGTATGACACCTGGCGTTGTCCTGTTGGAACAGTGTGACGTTTCTGTTGGCGTTAAAGAACGGCACAACAACTGGCGCAAGGATCTCATCACAGTACCGCTGGGCGTTTAGGTTCCCGTCCACCACTAACAGTTCAGTGCGACTGCCAAAGGTGATACCGCCCCACGCCATAACGCTTCCGCCCCCGAACAGATCGACCTGACGTACACATGCGTCGGCATAACGTTCACCGCGTCTGCGATATACCCGCTCTCTGCCATCCGCTCGACGCAAACAGAACCGCGATTCATCGCTAAACATCACCGAATTCCACTGTAACCGAGTCCAGCGAGCACGTTCCGTCGTCCATTCCCGCCGTACGTCACGGTGACGTCGTGTCAGGATGGGTCCAACGTATGGCCGATAGGCACGAATGCCACGTTCACCGAGCCGGTTCCTGACTGTTTGTGCACTGATGCGAGTGTTGGTCATCCCATGAGTAACGGCAGCTGTGTGCGTAGCAGGTAGGAACCGGTCACGTAAATGTGACGTCCGAATGTGATGGTCCTGTTCACGCGTCGTCACACGTGGTCGACCAGATCTTGGACGGTCGTCCACCGATCCATGTGTTCGATAACGTCGAAGTAGACGTGTTATCGTGATCCGCGTAACCCCCCCCGAGTCGATTTGCGACGTCACGCTGACGTAAACCGCCGTCAATCATGCCAATGGCACGCATTCTCTGATTGCGGTTTAGCCTAGGCATTTTGTTAGAGGTAACAATGGGTATGTAAGGTGTTTTTCCTCGATGATAATGCAATACCAGTACAATAAACCGGTTTTCCGATTTGTACATGTGCAGGAAGTTGTCTTTGTTGAGGAGCACGTGCAAATCGGAAATTCGGCGTTCCAGGATTATCGGGTGTTTATTTACCTGTGTTTATGGTTGGCTGACGTTGCAATAAGATACCCGGTACTGATACGTAATAATATATTAAACCTTTCTATGGTTTTATCCGTTTTACGTCATTTTTAGTTTGGTATCGTTTCTTTTTTGACTCAGTATATATTTGTACATCGGCTTGAAGGGTGCAGGTCATTTCGTACCATGGATATTTTGTATCTTGGACGTTTCGTACCCAATGTCAGACGATTATCTGGCAATTCTTACTCTAGGATTATACGTAGCCTATAGTTAAAGATGTTTCGATAATTTTGTATGTGACCAAAAGGTTTTGTATCATGTGAAATTTTTCGCATTTACATCATATTGGATGTTGGAACATTTCTACCGAGATATGGTACAAAACCATAAATCCTAGGGTACGAATTGTCCAGACATTGGGTATGAAATGTCTCTAAATCTAACACTTAACCCATTCAACACCAAGTAACTGACATGGACTGGTCCATGATATTTTTAGACCAATAAATTAATAACAAAATTACATTTGGATCAGTTCATTTATCAAAATGTGTAATTTTTTTCTAAAAATAGTTATATTACTTGAAAAAAGTGCAGATCCTGATGAGACGGCTCATCATGAGCCGGCTCATCTGGATCTACACTTTTTTGTAAACCAATTTAGAGGTCTGTGGTGTTGAAAGGGTTAAACATAGGAGAACTGTCCAGACTTGGCCTTGGGTACGAAACGTTTCAGAAATTGGGTACTTCTACCAGTTACTGGTCAAGTTCAACAAACTAAACATTATTGCCAGGTGGGTGCGCATAGAGAAAGAATTGAAATAAAAGTGATGTATGTACAGTCACAGTGGAGAGTTAAAAATAAAAGACTGCTAGATTAAATAAAGATGGTGGCTAGTTGAGCCATGAAGGCGTCAACTGTGCCAACTGATATAGTGTCTGGAGGAAGACTGTTCCACTCCTTGATGGTTCTTGGAAAGTATGACTGTTGGCGGTAGCTAGTAGAACAGCGTGGAATTAGGAAGGCATGGTCTGCTGTGTGACGCGAGCGGTGCAGAGGGGGTAATAGGCGGTCGGTCTTGATGACTGCAACTTGATCGTTGACTATTTTGAATAGTAGAGTTAGGCGTGATGTTTTTCTTCTGTCCTGGAGTGACACACCCACTGGATGACCACTGTAGGTCTACGAGTATCTCGGTGACACTGGATCTGCTCTGGTAGCAGTATTTGACGAATCGTGCTCAACGACGTTGAACCATCTCCAGTTTGTTGATATCTGTTGTTTCGTAGGTATCCCATACTGAGCAGGTGTATTCTACAGTGGGTGTGACTTGTAAGTGAGTTCTTTTGTTGGGGATGAGGCAATGTTAACTTAAGGTTCCGTCGTATGGAATTTAGGTTTTTATTAGCTTTGTTTGTCATGTTGGTAAATATGTTCTCCCCAGTCAAGCGTGTTGTTGATGGTGACTCCCAGGTATGTTGCTGATTTGACGTGTTGTAGAGATTGGTTATGAAGTTTGTAGTCAAAATGGATGGTTCTTTTCTTTCGAGAGATAGACTATGAATCCCTCAGATATTGGGTACGAAACGTCAAGTGTACGAAATGACTATAATTTGGTGTACATAGTAATTATATGATTATAATTCGGAGTAAGCCTAAATAGAGAAATAAACAGCGAAACAAAAAATTGCTTACCGTTTGTAGATGAGATTTTGCTGTTGCCGTGCGTCTTCACAAAGGATATCCGAATGCGAAGTGGCTATACGCCGACCGCCATGTCGATAAAGATATTATAGTAGAGTTCACGATTGTCGGTGTTGATTTATTGCAGTAAATCAATCGAAGACTTTCTGACTTAGTACCGTCAGCTAGGCCTGTCCATGAAGTCATGCATACAATTGGCAAGCACAATGTCAGTGTATGGGATTGATTAGTCCTATAAATAAGACCTTTACCCTTTGTTTCCTGTTATTTTGAAAAATGCCTGGATAGTAAAATGTGACATTTTTCAAGTCTAAATATTTGGACTAGGGTTCGATAACTGCATGGCAGCTGCTATTCGTATTTCCCACCATTTTAAGTCTTTCTTGGGAAAATATAACCATAAAAATTATTGTGTACTATGTCTAACACACAAGTTTTAAAAGCACTTTGAGGGCCAAACTAGTGTACCACACCAGGCCCAAGGTATTAAATCTCAGATCTCAAACTACACAGACTAGATGTAGCTTTGGTAGATATTGAGTGTCCGTATTTCCAAGGAACCGTAGAAGCATTTATATGTGTTGATAATACTACAAATGACGTGATTATTGGCAATGTAGAGGGTGAGTTAGAATTACATTTTGGTAGTTTAACGTCGGCAGTAGAAACTCGATCGCAATCTAAAATTAAGAGGCCATCAAAACTTAAAAGTCAATCATAGATATTTCCATGGAAGAATTTCAGGAAAAACAATCAGACTGTACTTTAGAGCTATGTATAAAGATAACTGAGGAAGGCACACGGAAGCCATGTATAGGTTCTAGATAATTGATGTTTGAGTTTAGAAATGAGCTGTTGTATAGAGTTTATGGCAGAAGGTGGTACTTGTAGACAATTATTAGTACCTAAATGTCTTACAGATTTGACAAGAAAGGGTCAGCCAAATAGACTAGAGTGGGATGAAAGTCAAGAGAATGCTAGTCTTTAAAGTCTAGTCCTTCTTCTTCTTCTTCTTCTTGTCGTTCGCGAATCACATGGACAAGCCGGCAGCAAACACGAAATGGGCCGTCCTCCTCAGATCCTCCCGGCAGCCATGTAACTTCGTCTGGAGAGAAGTATCTGCTGCCCAGGTAGTTTTCCTCAGCCCATGAAGATTGGGACACTCCTGGAGGATGTGTTCTGCAGTTTGGTCCCCTATTTTGCAGCTGCAGGTAGTTGATGGAGCTAGTCCAAGCTTCCGACACATATGGAAGTTCAGGCGGTTATGCCCTGTTCTAAGCCGGAATATCGTGACTTGCTCCTGTCTGGTGAGAAGGTGGTAGTCATCCTTCTCGACTGTTGGCTTTGATGCAGATTTGATTATGGTGCATTTCTCCTTGTATGTCAAATCTTTGTCTGGTTGCCTCTCGGTAGAACCTTGCTTGGCAAGCTGGTCAGCGGCTTCATTGCCAGGAATGCCTATGTGTGCAGGTACCCACTGGAGGACAGTTCTTTTAGATACGCTGACTGTTCGAAGGGCTTCCATCAGGTGGGGTTCTTTGTTGTTGGACAGGGCATCCAGAACTGAGAGCGCATCAGTCAGGAAGACAACCTGGGCACACTCTACAGTGTTGTGTAATAGAGATGCTGCTGTTTCAAGGGCCTGTACTTCTGCCCCATAGTTGCTGCAGTGTACTCAAGTAGGTAGAGCAACTGACTGTGTGTGTCCATCTGGGTGTCGGATATACACGCCTGCTCCTCCGTTTGCTACTGCTCTTGTGGCTGAACCATCTGTGTAGACTTGTAGCCATGCTTCTCCAGGATAACTCGTGTCGGTGTGTGCTAGTGTGAGGGCACGTTTGACGTCATCGTGTTGTCTATCTCTGGATGTCATGTATGGGATTGTACTGCAGATGGTAACCTTGGATTCATCGCTAGTCAACCATGGCTTGGATAGAAATGGCGTTGGAGGCAGTGTCTTGGCTGGGAGATGGCTGGTGTGTTTTCGAGCAAGCTTCTTGGACTGGTGGATGAAACTGCTTCGCTTTAGACGATTCTTCGTTAGTGCCTCAGCTCTCTGCTTCATCGGTTGTTCTTCCTGACATCGAAACTTCTCTGTCTGTAGAAGAATTCTTGTGTCGCGACGTTCTTGCAGTGGCTGGATGGAAGTAATTTTCTCCATGGCCTTGATTGGAGTGCTCGTCATTGCACCTGTGATCAGCCTGAGAGCCTTGTTCTGAACCTTGTCGAGTGTCTGTTGGTTGGTCTTGGCTGATGATGTCCAGGCGGTGGATCCATATTCCAGGTGAGGCCTGACCACACCTTGGTATATAGTCTTCAGGATGTGATCATTGGCACCCCATGTGGTGCCAGCAAGCTTCCGAAGGATTGCAAGCTTGCACTTGGCTTTGGCCTCTGCTTTCTGGATATGTGGCTTCCATGTCTGCCATCTGTCAAATGTCACTCCCAAGTATGTTGGCTCGTTGTCCATCTTCAAGGCAGTTCCACCGACTTTGATGGTTCCAGCTTTCTGTTTGGTGGAAAGTGTGAAGAGTGTGGTTGACGACTTCTCCTTATTAATAGAGATGCACCAGTCTTCTGCCCATGCTGTGAGCTTGTCTGCGGCCATCTGCATTCTGTATGTGGCAGTCGTTGCATATTCTTCAACACACCACATGACCAAGTCATCAGCATAGAGTGCTGCTTTGATACCATGTGGCAGCTCTGCAAGCAAGTCATCGATGAAGATGAGGAACAGCGTAGGCGAGATCACTCCTCCTTGAGGAACACCATGTCGGATGAGGAATTTCTTGCTCTTCTGGTTGTCAACAAGTACTCTGGCTCTGCGATTGTGTAGGAAGGATTTGGTCCATCGGAGCATCTTGTCGGCAATTCCGCATCGTTGCATCTTGACCAGCAGCCCATCAGTCCAGACTTTGTCAAAAGCCTTCTGGAGGTCTATCCAGGTTGCAAAAACTACCTTCTGGCCTTGGAATGCATCCTCAACTTTCTGAGCGAGGTATGTTGCCTGGTCCGCATCTGAACTGTCGGAATCCTGCTTGTTCCTTGGATAGGAGGTTTTCTGTCTCAAGGTACCACATGAGTCTCTTGTTAACTATCCTCTCCATTGTATTGACCACACAGCTAGTGAGACTAATAGGGCGATAGCTGGAAGCTTTCTTTCTATCCTTGCCGTTCTTGTAGATTGGGATAACATTGGCTTCCTTCCAGATCTGCGGAACTATGCCTTTTTTCCAGCTAAGATTGAAGATGTCAAGAAGTTTCAGCATGGCTGAGCATCCAAGATGAGTTAGCATCTCATTGGAGATTCCATCTGGTCCAGGTGACTTCCTCTTTTTCAGTTGTCTGAGCGCTGTGTACAGTTCCTGGTATGTAAGTGGAAGTTTCATGGAGTCTTGTGCCGTATGCGTTTTACTTCTATCCTTCTGTTCTTTCCGTGCCTCTCTTTGCTGTTGGCGTGTGACTTTGATGTTGCCCTCTTTCTGGTAGGCTTTGGCGAGACAGTCTGCAGTCTCTTTGCCGGTCAACAGTTTCCCATCCTCATCCAACGTGATTTTCTGTCTGTTATTGTCTTCATCATTTAGCTGTTTCGTGAGCCTCCACAACTTCCTCCCGTCCTTCTCAAGGTTCAGGGCAGCAGTTTTCTCCCTCCAACTTCGTCGTGTAGCTTCCAGTTTAGATTTTTGAAACTGTGCCTTTACTTTCTGAAGTTGTTCATGGTTTTCTTGTGATGGCTGTTCTTCTGCCCTGTTCCTTGCTTCAGTGAGTTCATCTTGGAGGGTCTGCAACTGATTGGTCCAGTAGGGCTTGTATTCTCTTCTCGCACCTCTAGGTATGGTTTCATGGGCAGCTTTGAGTATGCAGCTGTTGAACTCTTTCACCACGTTTAACTCTTTCACCACCATCTCTTCCTGGTACCTGTATGCCTCGAGTAAGAGAATTGGACCGAATAGCATAGAGACTCCACTTGGCTTTCTTGTAGTTCCATCTAGGGTAGGGATGGTCTGTCTGTATCACTTCACTGCTGAGTGTGAGGAACACTGGTTTGTGGTCACTTCCACCAAGTTGATCGCCAACTTCTCTAACCGTACCTTTCTGGATGTCCTCTGTGCAGAATGCTAGATCTGGAGAGGTAGTAGTGTGCCATCGCCTAGAGTAGAAGGTTGGCACATCATAGGGCTGGTTGACGAGAATCAAGTTGTGCTCATCCTGCCAGTCCTCCACTTCATCCCCACGCCTATCAGACTGTGCATATCCCCAACTCTGGGAATGACTATTGAAGTCACCAACAACCATGCATCGACTGTTTGAAACTCCAATAGTGTCAAGGGCAAGGGCTTTGTCATTTGGGCAGTAGTAGTTGACGAGGTTCATCTCAGTTGATTTGATCTTGATCTTGAACTCCTAGTATTCTGCTCCTTCAAGGTAGGTTTTCACTTCGCTCACATTGATGTTGTTCCGGATTAGAGTGAGCACACCACCCTTGTGTCTGTCTTGTCGGTCTGCTCGGAGGCACTGGTAGCCTCGTACTTTGAACGTCTTGTCTTTGTTCAGGTGTGCTTCCTGTATGCAGCAAACACTTACCTCTTTGTCCTGTAGTACTTGCTCAAGTTCAGTCTTTTTGTTAAAGACTCCTTCAGCATTCCACTGCATGAGCACAAGAGGTTTCTGCTTCACGTTTCGGCCAGTAGCTGTCCTTCGCCGTCCCCTTGCTCCACAGGGCGGCTTAGGGTGACCTCCAGTAGCTAAGGATGGGTTCCTTCGAGGTATGGAACCCGGCACTGTATCTGCCTGGCGGGTCTTCACAGGTCCAGCACCATCTCGGTTTACTCTTTCTGTCATTGTGATTCATGTTGCGTTATGCGTAGTACCGTGGTTTATTAGAATGCGCCGTGCGGCCCAGTACTTCCGGCTTCAGCATTCGAGGTTTCTGTTGGGGTTACCTCACCCTTAGGCTAGGACTTTTAAGGCGGTCCATATGTTCGCCTGATGCACCCGTTGTGGGACACGTGGAGTATTTAATAGGAGTAGCTTTGCCATGTGCTATCCTGCCCCGTCCTGGTAGGTACACCGCCATATGGTCCGGGACTGCTTATTTGATTCACAGCTAACCCCCATATCTGAGGGCCGTTTACCCTATCCGCCACCTGAGGACCCGCTGGGTAGGAGATGGTCGCCCCACTACTGAATTGGAAGCAGCATGGACCCAGAAGTCTAGTCCGACACGACTGCATATTCTGAAATTACCTGATTTAGACAGTATATATATCTTATCAGATATAGGTGTAGTGCTACTTCAAGAGCAATAAGTAGAGAAATTACCAGTAGCATATGCTAGTCGGAAGTTGCTATCACGAGAGCAGAATTATTCAGTGATAGAAAACGAGTGTTTAGCAATAGTATGGGCAGTGTTCCACAGGTTCCACAGGTATTTGTTTGAGAGTTTATATTACAAACTGACCATCAACCATTGACTTATCTGAAGAAAGCCAGACTAAGCAATGCTAGGTTGGTGAGGTGTGAATTAGCATTGCAACCATATATAATGAGAATCAGAGAGCAATTCCTGGTAGAGAGTGTAGGTGGTGACTATTTAAGTCGGATATGATAGGTGGCCATGTTGTATTATAGGCATACATAAAAGACAGTGCTACTTTGTGTTTTGAAAGAAAATTACATTTTATTTTCTTAAGGTGGGACGTATGTCACAACAGTGACACCGGCCTCAACATAAAGTTTCCCATCTTCCTACTTCCCACTGCTAGGATCTAAAAGTAATTATGTACATATAAGTTGATTGTCGTATAACAAAGTACGTGACAACAGACAATGGATTCCAGCACGACTGCAGTCTCGAGACAACAGACAATGGATTCCAGCATGACTGCAGTCTCGAGACAACATACGCCAGCATGACTGCAGTCTCGAGACAACAGACAATGGATTCCAGCATTACTGCAGTCTCGAGACAACAGACAATGGATTCCAGCATGACTGCAGTCTCGAGACAACAGACAATGGATGCCAGCATGACTGCAGTCTCGAGACAACAGACAATGGATTCCAGCATGACTGCAGTCTCGAGACAACAATGGAATCCAGCATGACTGCAGTCTCGAGACAATGGATGCCAGCATGACTGCAGTCTCGAGACAACAGACAATGGATTCCAACATTACTGCAGTCTCGAGACAACAGATTCCAGCATGACTGCAGTCTCGAGACAACAGACAATGGATGCCAGCATGACTGCAGTCTCGAGACAACAGTCAATGGATTCCAGCATGACTGCAGTCTCGAGACAACATACAATGGATTCCAGCATGACTGCAGTCTCGAGACAACAGACAATGGATTCCAGCATGACTGCAGTCTCGAGACAACAGACGCCAGCATGACTGCAGTTTCGAGACATGTTAATTAAAATGTTGTAATATTTGTTTCGCCAAAATACATTTGCATACTAGTAGGCGAAAATAGGCGCGCTACTCAACAAGAGAAATTATTCCTCTTAGAGAGGGTGTGCCTCAACCCTCAAGTCGATGTTCTTGATACAGATCAAGCCACTATCAACACTACACTGGCAGCCAAAACGGGAACGTCAACGTCAGGATTGGACCTTGTGATTTCAACAATTCAGATACGTGAATTGTTTTGTTTTAAAATAATATACTTAGTGTGTTCTAAGTGACTACATCACCAGGGTTCGTTTATGTTGTGTATTCTGTGCGGATATTGTTATATGGCACCAGGGACATTGAAACATACTAAACACAAGTTATAAGTAACTCTATCACCAGGGTTCGTTTATGTTGTGTATTCTGTGTGGATATTGTTATATGGCACCGGGGACATTGAAACATACTAAACACGAGTTATAAGTAACTCTATCACCAGTGTTCTGTTTGTTGGTATTCCTTGTGGTCATTATCTGCCACCTTGGACATTCAACTGAATTATCCTTTGTATTCATCAATCATTTCATTTTATGTATGTTGTTCAAATGTTGATATCGGGAACAAAAATGGGAGTGGCCCGGGTGGTCAAATATTATTTTGAGCGAATATAAGACATCGACGAGGCGATCGCTCTGGAGTTATCAAAATTTAATCATATTCTCATCGAAGATGGCTGCCGATCGGTCAAAAGATCGTTCTTTTATTATATTGTATGTATGGTCCATTAATGTCAAACCCCTTGCGGAGACGTAGACATGTTTTCCTGGGCAAGTTTAGCCGACCTAAGTGGTTAACCAGTACTAAGCAATGTGTGCGAGGTGCCTTGCTCAATGACACTACATACGTGGCCTGACCGAGTATCGAACCCGGGACCGATGGATTCCAAATCGGACGCTCTACCACTGGACCACGGATGCCACACATATTCAAGTCTTCTTCACCCAAACTGATTGGCCAATGGTAGCTAAATTTCACAGTGATAGTCCATGGGTGTAGCCTTTTACGATTTGTTAAAATGGAGGTTTTTGCGAATAAAAGATGGCCTGTCTAAAAATTCTTCAAACATTTTCTTACGAACCACCGGTTGGATTTTGGCTATTTGGTAGATATGATCCGTGTACAATGCTCTTTCAAAGTTGTTCAAATAGTGATCCTGGGTAAAACATGGAGTCAGGTGAGCGATACAGGGCCATCATGCCACTCTTGTTTCTTTATTTTAGGTCCAGGCACAATTGAAGAAAATTCATGATAAAATGTCGATCTGCCTCACTCGGATTAATATCCTTAAATTAAAATTTAACAGATAAAAAATTATTTTTACGTGTAGCGAAATATTAAAATAATGAATGAAGAACTGTGCTATTTACATGTAGGTGTTTTGGTTTTACTATTGAAGACTACCCTTCTATTATTTTGTCAATATCCGTTATCACGCTCGACTCGTACAGTACAACCGACACCGGGATTGTTTCAGTGCTATAACTTATGTTCGATACTGGTAATGTTATAATATATGTACCAGTAAGAGAGAAAAATCGAAATTGATTTCGAATTATCACGGATATATTTTTTCTGGACTGTTGGGCATAAAACTGTACTTGCACTATGACAGAAAAAGAGGTCATCTTCAACGGAATTGCTTCCCTTAATTAGTACAAGTACATGTATAAATTATAAGAATAAAACATTTATGTGCAGTTATCTAACATTCTAATATCAGTCGGACGAACGACGTTATACTCTCCTTTTCAATTCTGCGCTGACCATTCAAGTTCAGCCGCAGCCATGTTTATACAGCAAGTTTTGTTAAGAGTGCATTTTCCTATAAAACATCATTGCTGCTGGTGTGAAGAAAATGGTTCGGACCGCTGACGTGTTTACATATTCCCTGTCAACAAGAGTCATAATTGCAGTGTAAAATGTAATATACTGTAAATTGTTCGATTCCGTTATTAGAAAAATTATATCGTACCATATCAGACCACTGTATAATACCCCTTTGTTATAATACACCACTATCATGTTTTTAGCGCATTACACGGATATGCGACTACAGGCACTAAGTATGACCAGAGTTATGCTTTGTTCATACGTGGTACATTACAAAATTAATTATCTATATACATGTACATATATATGTGAATTTCTACTTTCGTTTATTGGTTTTTCGAGACAGTGACTTGTATACAAGGACATAAGTTGGCATGAATTTGTGTGTACTAACATTCAACAAATTATTTGGCTACAAGAAAAAAATAATTACCTGTGCTTCATCTAGTTTTTCACAAATGGCCGTTTATCGAGTATAACTTGCAACATGTAACACAAATCTAGAAATTGATTTGGAAAAAACCGTACGTCTGCCTCACTCACAAGCATGGAAGTAAAATACACGAAGTCAATGCAATAAATAGTCAAATATTGCATATTGAAGTTTTGTAGATGAAGCGTGGAAAAGATTAATGACAAAATGTTCAAAGGGCTGTAAATCTGCATAATATCATTCCCCCGAAAGGGGATTACAATATGCACAACTAGACGTAATGGTGAGGCTTCCTGCCAAGTTTGGTTTAAAGATGTAGCGATGACAAACTTTGTGTTATAAAAATGTTGAAATGGCCGTAAATCTGCCAAAAATCATACAACCGGAACAAATTTATGATGTGCACAACTAGACATTATGCTGATGCTTCCTGGGGCTTTGGATAATGAAGAACACAAACTCGAACAGATGTATGAATGGATGGACGTACAAGCATTGGATTTATGGGCTAAAATATTCGTCCAGAAGGGGTTTAAGGTCTAAAATGGACTACAAATGAGCCCACTAACCATACTGATTTAGGGGCTATCAACAGTATTTAACTGAAAGTTAGTCCCTGAACCCCTAAATTCGCCCGTATAGACGGCATAGGTAAAAAGCAATATGCTCCCCCCTGGAGACATAATTACACTACATTATTTACAAGGAAAATATTGACGAGCAAAATTCAATCACAATATCTGAGCCCCTTGAGTTTGGACGAGATCAAAGGTGGGTTTAAAACCCAGCATCTCCCAATAAACCATTCTTCAAAATACGTTGATGGAATTTGTAAAAACAATTGCCACTTCATGGTATAAGGGAGACAACACTAGGTGTTTACACATTCTATTTAATACTATGACAGTGAAACAGCTGACAACATTATCGCTTCTCGCAGAGGACATGGTATTTACATATTCCCTTATGCTTTCATGTTAGACAGCTGCTGCTTCATCGCTGTATCAATGTCTAATTCTATGTCCTGTTTGCGAGCACATACCTCGAGCAGTACACCTATTTGTAGACTGGGTCCTTAAATTAAAACTTAATTCCAAGATTTCAGAACTGACACCAGTCCAGGACATTAGTGTTGTCTGAATGCACAAATGATATTTGATGTAATGTAATCCTGTATGTGAAGGGATGTTCAGAACTTGTGGACTAGCTGCATGATGTAATCCTGTATGTGAAGGGATGTTCAGAACTTGTCGACTAGCTGCATGATGTAGTATGTGAAGGCATGTTCAGAACTTGTCGACTAGCTGCATGATGTAATCCTGTATGTGAAGGTATGTTCAGAACGTGTCGACTAGCTGCATGATGTAATCCTGTATGTGAAGGTATGTTCAGAACTTGTGGACTAGCTGCATGATGGAGTATATGAAGGTATGTTCAGAACTTGTGGACTAGCTGCATGATGTAATCCTGTATGTGAAGGTATGTTCAGAACTTGTGGACTAGCTGCATGATGTAATCCTGTATGTGAAGGTATGTTCAGAACTTGTCGACTAGCTGCATGATGTAGTATGTAAAGGGATGTTCAGAACTTGTGGACTAGCTGCATGATGTAGTATGTGAAGGCATGTTCAGAACTTGTCGACTAGCTGCATGATGTAATCCTGTATGTGAAGGTATGTTCAGAACTTGTCGACTAGCTGCATGATGTAATCCTGTATGTGAAGGTATGTTCAGAACTTGTCGACTAGCTGCATGATGTAGTATGTGAAGGTATGTTCAGAACTTGTCGACTAGCTGCATGATGTAATCCTGTATGTGAAGGTATGTTCAGAACTTGTCGACTAGCTGCATGATGTAATCCTGTATGTGAAGGTATGTTCAGAACTTGTCGACTAGCTGCATGATGTAGTATGTGAAGGTATGTTCAGAACTTGTCGACTAGCTGCATGATGTAGTATGTGAAGGTATGTTCAGAACTTGTCGACTAGCTGCATGATGTAGTATGTGAAGGTATGTTCAGAACTTGTCGACTAGCTGCATGATGTAGTATGTGAAGGTATGTTCAGAACTTGTCGACTAGCTGCATGATGTAATCCTGTATGTTAAGGTATGTTCAGAACTTGTCAACTAGCTGCATGATGTAATCCTGTATGTGAAGGGATGTTCAGAACTTGTCGACTAGCTGCATGATGTGATTTTGTTCCTCCTCTCTTGTCTCAGGATCCTTGGCATCCCCTATATTGCCCGCATATTCTGAAAACAAAAAATATATTTTTATACATCAAACAAACAGTATAGTTGTGTTCGTGTGAGCTCACATCAAACAGTATAGTTGTGTTCGTGTGAGCTCACATCAAACAGACAGTATATTTGTGTTCATGTGAGCTCACATCAAACAAACAGTATAGTTGTGCTCATGTGAGCTCACATCAAACAAACAGTATAGTTGTGTTCGTGTGAGCTCACATCAAACAAACAGTATAGTTGTGTTCGTGTGAGCTCACATCAAACAAACAGTATAGTTGTGCTCATGTGAGCTCACATCAAACAAACAGTATATTTGTGCTTAGATGAGAGCAGATAAACACAAACAAACAGTACCAGTACATGTGGTAGCCTGTTTGTTTCATGTGTGAGGGGGCTTATTAGGCTAGGCAATTCCATATTGCCTCTTCTCTCTTCCTCAGGCGTTGGATTCCATATTGCCTCTTCTCTCTTCCTCAGGCGTTGGATTCCATATTGCCTCTCCTATCTTCCTCAGGCGTTGGATTCCATATTGCCTCTCCTATCTTCCTCAGGCGTTGGATTCCATATTGCCTCTTCTCTCTTCCTCAGGCGTTGGATTCCATATTGCCTCTTCTCTCTTCCTCAGGTGTTGGATTCCATATTGCCTCTTCTCTCTTCCTCAGGCGTTGGATTCCATATTGCCTCTTCTCTCTTCCTCAGGCGTTGGATTCCATCAGGAATGAGTACATATTGCCTCTTCTCTCTTCCTCAGGTGTTGGATTCCATCAGGAATGAGTACATATTGCCTCTTCTCTCTTCCTCAGGCGTTGGATTCCATCATGAATGAGTACATATTGCCTCTTCTCTCTTCCTCAGGCGTTGGATTCCATATTGCCTCTTCTCTCTTCCTCAGGCGTTGGATTCCATATTGCCTCTTCTCTCTTCCTCAGGCGTTGGATTCCATATTGCCTCTTCTCTCTTCCTCAGGCGTTGGATTCCATATTGCCTCTTCTCTCTTCCTCAGGTGTTGGATTCCATATTGCCTCTCCTATCTTCCTCAGGCGTTGGATTCCATATGCCTCTTCTCTCTTCCTCAGGCGTTGGATTCCATATTGCCTCTTCTCTCTTCCTCAGGCGTTGGATTCCATATTGCCTCTTCTCTCTTCCTCAGGCGTTGGATTCCATATTGCCTCTTCTCTCTTCCTCAGGCGTTGGATTCCATATTGCCTCTTCTCTCTTCCTCAGGTGTTGGATTCCATATTGCCTCTTCTCTCTTCCTCAGGCGTTGGATTCCATCAGGAATGAGTACATATTGCCTCTTCTCTCTTCCTCAGGCGTTGGATTCCATCAGGAATGAGTACATATTGCCTCTTCTCTCTTCCTCAGGCGTTGGATTCCATCAGGAATGAGTACATATTGCCTCTTCTCTCTTCCTCAGGCGTTGGATTCCATCAGGAATGAGTACATATTGCCTCTTCTCTCTTCCTCAGGCGTTGGATTCCATCAGGAATGAGTACATATTGCCTCTTCTCTCTTCCTCAGGCGTTGGATTCCATCAGGAATGAGTACATATTGCCTCTTCTCTCTTCCTCAGGCGTTGGATTCCATCAGGAATGAGGTCTTGCGAGTGATTACCCTAATGTTGTAACAATTAGTTTCTCAAATCGAGCTCAAATTTATTTGTATAAACATGTTCTTACCTCTCATGATATTCCGGATAGATTTCACAGAACCGCCTCTCATGTTCAATATCTGTAGTACCCTTGATTTAATCTATACAAATAGATAACAGTGCAATATCTGTAGTACCCTTGATTTAATCTATACAAATAAATAACAGTGCAATATCTGTAGTACCCTTGATTTAATCTATACAAATAGATAACAGTGCAATATCTGTAGTACCCTTGATTTAATCAATACAAATAGATAACAGTGCAATATCTGTAGTACCCTTGATTTAATCAATACAAATAGATAACAGTGCAATATCTGTAGTACCCTTGATTTAATCTATACAAATAGATAACAGTGCAATATCTGTAGTACCCTTGATTTAATCTATACAAATAGATAACAGTGCAATATCTGTAGTACCCTTGATTTAATCTATACAAATAAATAACAGTGCAATATCTGTAGTACCCTTGATTTAATCTATACAAATAGATAACAGTGCAATATCTGTAGTACCCTTGATTTAATCTATACAAATAAATAACAGTGCAATATCTGTAGTACCCTTGATTTAATCTATACAAATAGATAACATTACATACTCTATACATACACTAGTAGGTCCTGTGATACATATCTCCAACATTACATAATCTATACATACACTAGTAGGTCCTGTGACACATATCTACAACATTACATACTCTATACATACACTAGTAGGTCCTGTGATACATATCTCCAACATTACATAATCTATACATACACTAGTAGGTCCTGTGACACATATCTACAACATTACATAATCTATACATACACTAGTAGGTCCTGTGATACATATCTCCAACATTACATAATCTATACATACACTAGTAGGTCCTGTGATACATATCTCCAACATTACATACACTATACATACACTATACATACACTAGTAGGTCCTGTGATACATATCTACAACATTACATACACTATACATACACTAGTAGGTCCTGTGATACATATCTCCAACATTACATACTCTATACATACACTAGTAGGTCCTGTGATACATATCTCCAACATTACATACTCTATACATACACTAGTAGAGTATGATTATCCGTGTATTATGCGCCAAGTGTAGGCAGCATTTTTCTGAGCTCCATTTGATTTGAATAATTTCATCAGAAACACTGTATGTAGAAATTTGAAAATTGACATAGACATACATGTTGTGAATATGATTGGATGAATGTTGAAATTGTGTGGAATACTTTTGTGCTATACTGGGAATTTAACTTTTAAAAGTGTATTGGAAACACAATAGTGGCTCCAGTTGAATGCACTTGGACTTCAGCAATGCCGAGTGAACACATATCACAGATAAGGCAGTTCGACAGGTGTGACCTGTACAACATTGACAAGCTGGCCTCAGGCAGACCTGATCCTATTGTGTTGGCCAGATTAAAACAGTTAGGTATTTTGAAGTACACACTGTACAGAGGTACAAGAGGAGGCCCGGCTGCAAGGAAGTATGTATGGGACACTAATCAGGGAATTAATGTAAACAACCTACGAACACTACCTGAATCCATTGCTACTATTGTACAACCTAGATGTAATCAACATGCACCAACCTCAGTATTCACTGAAGGTAAACACAAATCAAAACATCAAAAACATTGTAAAGGTGAAATGTGAACCCCTCCATGTTGTTAAAGGGAAGACAAACTTACAAATATGCTGTATTAATCCAAGATCTGTCAAAAACAAGACCATTGCGTTGTGTGACTACATACTTTCAAATGAGTTTGACGTTGTGGCTATGACTGAAACATGGTTGGGTAGTGCCGTGGATAAAGCGTGTATCGGCGAGCTGGTACCAAGTGGATACCAAATGAAACATGTACCTCGATGTGGCAAGAGGCGTGGCGGTGGTGTCGCACTCATATACAAGACAGCTATAAAGATCAGTATTCTTGCATCTAGTCGCGACAATGAATTCTCAAACTTCGAATATATGGATTGTAACCTAGATATCAAAGGGTTCTCACTACAGCTGGCAGTTATATATAGACCACCACCATCAAAGGAAAATGGTCTGAACACAAATGCCTTTCTTGAACAGGAATGGCCAACATTTCTATCCAAATATGCGACAACTGACAATGACGTCATCATTGTCGGGGATCTGAACTTTCACCTTGACATACCCACTGACCGGGATGCCTCAAAATTCACCAGTGTCCTCGAGTCATGTGGTATGCAGCAACATGTGCGTGAACCAACTCATGTCCATGGTCACACACTGGATGTGGTCATCACCAGGGATACGAACAGCATTGTATCCAATATAGAGGTGGTCGATCCTGGTCTCTCTGATAGTACTGGAAAGGTGTCACGTGACCATTTTGCCGTGACATTCAATGTCCGTGCAGCAAAACCAGCTCCAGTTCGGAAAACCGTTTCGTTCCGAAAATTGCGTGCCATAGACGTGGATTCGTTTAAGAAAGACATAGTTGCATCGGACGTTCTCAGTGCAAACATTCATTCCACAGATATTGATGAGCTTGCTAATGCATTCACAAGCGGACTTGGTTCACTCGTCGATAAGCATGCACCGGTGCGGACAAAGTCAATTGTTCTAAGGCCTTCTTGCAAGTGGTATACTGAAGAACTACATGAGGCAAAACACTTAAAACGCAAGTTAGAACGCAAATGGCAGAACTCAAAGCTGACAATTGATCATGAAATATACAGGAACCAGTGTGCTATTGTGAATAAGCTACTAAAACATGCTAGAATTAACTATTATTCAGACCAAGTTGAGTCATGTGGTCATGATCAGAAGAACTTGTTTAAGATAACCAAAAATCTGCTAGGTAGTACTGACGAAGTTACTCTACCTGCCAACAAGTCTTCAACAGAACTAGCCCAGGACTTCAGCGACTACTTCATCAATAAAATTGAAGACATCAGAACAGGAATAAGCTCCCAGCCACAATCAGACTCACATTCAGGGAATATAGAACCTGACCAACCCACAACAGTAACCTGTTTAGACACCTTTACCACAGCTTCAGAGGAAGAAGTAAAACGGATTATACAGAGGTCGCCAAACAAATCCTGCCAAATAGACCCAATACCTACTTGGCTGCTGAAGTTGTGCCTAGACGAACTGCTACCCATATTGACAAAAATCATCAACGCCTCGCTTGAATCAGCATATGTACCGCAATCGTACAAAAGTGCGCGAATAAGACCCTTACTGAAAAAGCCAGGACTAGATCAAAACATCTTGAAGAATTATAGACCAGTGTCCAATCTTCCATTTGTTTCTAAGATTCTCGAGAAAGTAGTTGATGTGCGCTTAGAGCAACATTTGACAACTAACAACCTTCACGAAGAACACCAGTCTGCATACCGTAAATTTCACTCTACAGAAACTGCACTACTTAAAGTACAGAACGATGTTCTCCAATCACTGGACCAAAACAATGTCACTATATTGGTACTACTGGACCTGTCTGCAGCGTTCGACACAATAGACCACCAAACGCTTCTTCATCGCCTAGAACACCACTTTGGGGTAACAGGAAAACCCCTTACATGGATGGCATCATACTTGAATGACCGCTACCAAACTGTGTGTATTGGCGGTGAACTATCAGAACCAGTCTTGATGCAATATAGTGTTCCGCAAGGCTCTGTGCTAGGGCCCAAAAACTACACTATGTATACAAAGCCAGTTGGAGCAATATGTCGTAACCATGGGCTGAATCACCATTTCTATGCAGATGACTCCCAATTGTACCTATCGTTTAAACCCACTGATTGTGCGACAGTGTGCGAGACCCTACGACGTATCGAGAACTGTCTCAACGATGTTGTGGCGTGGATGCACAAAAACATGCTCAAGCTCAACGCAGACAAAACGGAAGTGATACTTTTCTCATCCAATGACAACTCTAAGTTTACTCCTGATGTATCCATAAACGTAGGAGGTGCAAATATAAAACCCTCAAACTGTGTAAGAAACCTCGGAGCGTGGTTCGACGCAAAGATGAGCATGGAGCAACATGTCCACTCCGTTTGCCGGTCCTGCTATGGGCAGCTTAGACAAATAGGCCATATTAGACAGTATTTAACCATCGATGCCACCAAATCACTTGTGAATGCATTGGTTACCTCACGCTTAGATTATTGCAACTCTCTTCTGCATGGTGTGCCAAAGGCAATACTGAACAAGTTGCAACACGTTCAGAACACTGCAGCCCGCCTTATCACCAGGACCTCTCGCCACAGCCACATTACTCCAGTCTTGAAGCAACTGCATTGGCTGCCTGTGCAATACAGGGTTCAGTTTAAAATGCTGATCACAGTATACAAAGCTTTGCATGGTGAATCACCTGTATACATCCAAAATCTACTCCATGTGTATGTACCCACACGAAACTTGCGGTCGCAGAACAATGCCACTACACTCGTGGTGCCAAGAGGCCGCAAAGTCATGTACGGTGACAGAAGCTTTGCTACTGCTGCACCAAGACTATGGAATGCTCTCCCGGCAGGAATCAGAGAGTCTAGATCAGTATCTAGTTTTAAGACATCACTTAAAACACACTTTTTCTTACAAATACACGGACACTAAACTGGTGTGCATATAGAAGTGTTTTGACAACTTCAACATTAAGAATGTTTGAAGTACATGTAGTTTTATCTTGTGCTTATTTATATTGTTTTAACAAACAATCCTTAAATCTTTTAACATATATATCTGGTATACATATTCTTTAACTGCATATCTTAGTCTTATGGCGTATGCCTTTTAGTTCTTGCTTTGAAGTCCACCCACGCTTTCCCTCTTCTGCCCATGGGGACAGGGGCCTCTGGCAGGCGAGGGTGGGCCTGGTATGCGACCCTTACATTTTTTTTTTTTTTTAAACTTCATTGACTAAATTAGTTAGGATACATTTTTACATTACTTTAAGTTATACTATTGTTTTATTACATGTTTTACTGTTTTTACTTGCAGACTCTTATTGTAAAGCACCTTTGAACGTATCTGATATGAAAAGGGTGCTATATAAATGTGGTATAATAATAATAATTAGGTCCTGTGATACATATCTCCAACATTACATACACTATACATACACTATACATACACTAGTAGGTCCTGTGATACATATCTCCAACATTACATACACTATACATACACTAGTAGGTCCTGTGATACATATCTCCAACATTACATACACTATACATACACTATACATACACTAGTAGGTCCTGTGATACATACCTCCAACATTACATACACTATACATACACTATACATACACTAGTAGGTCCTGTGATACATATCTCCAACATTACATACACTATACATACACTATACATACACTAGTAGGTCCTGTGATACATATCTCCAACATTACATACACTATACATACACTAGTAGGTCCTGTGATACATATCTCCAACATTACATACTCTATACATACACTAGTAGGTCCTGTGATACATATCTCCAACATTACATACACTATACATACACTATACATACACTAGTAGGTCCTGTGATACATATCTCCAACATTACATACACTATACATACACTATACATACACTAGTAGGTCCTGTGATACATATCTCCAACATTACATACACTATACATACACTAGTAGGTCCTGTGATACATATCTCCAACATTACATACACTATACATACACTAGTAGGTCCTGTGATACATATCTCCAACATTACATACACTATACATACACTATACATACACTAGTAGGTCCTGTGATACATACCTCCAACATTACATACTCTATACATACACTAGTAGGTCCTGTGGTACATATCTCCAACATTACATACACTATACATACACTAGTAGGTCCTGTGGTACATATCTCCAACATTACATACTCTATACATACACTAGTAGGTCCTGTGGTACATATCTCCAACATTACATACACTATACATACACTAGTAGGTCCTGTGGTACATATCTCCAACATTACATACTCTATACATACACTAGTTGGTCCTGTGGTACATATCTCCAACATTACATACACTATACATACACTAGTAGGTCCTGTGGTACATATCTACAACATTACATACACTATACATACACTAGTAGGTCCTGTGGTACATATCTCCAACATTACATAATCTATACATACACTAGTAGGTCCTGTGATACATATCTCCAACATTACATAATCTATACATACACTAGTAGGTCCTGTGGTACATATCTCCAACATTACATAATCTATACATACACTAGTAGGTCCTGTGGTACATATCTCCAACATTACATAATCTATACATACACTAGTAGGTCCTGTGATACATATCTCCAACATTACATAATCTATGAGTTGTAGCGTGAAGAGTCCAGCGTCAAGTCGTTGTAAATAATAGCTGTCTTCAAGATCTTCATCAACATCCTGACCTAGATATTTCAATCTCTGAAACAAAACAGATTTGTTTGACCTAGATATTTCAACCTCTGAAATAGAACAGATTTGTTTGCCCTAGATATTTCAACCTCTGAAATAGAACAGATTTGTTTGCCCTAGATATTTCAACCCCTGAAATAGAACAGATTTGTTTGCCCTAGATATTTCAACCTCTGAAGTGAAACAGATAGTTAATTACTTTCAAACACTTATTGAAATGCCACCATTATAAAAGAAATGGAAGAACATTACTATCGTTGCACAACTTTGCTGTATATTACATGTGGGTAGAATAATAGATAAAAATATCGTTCTGCGGGCACTCGTATACCGGGTACATCTTAATTGTTAAATTATAGGGATATATAATTATTTTAGTTCTGATTGATACGTTGCCCCTATGTTCCACACCAAGTTTCATGAAAATTAACCAAGCTGTTATATACTTTATTTATTTTACAACGATTGCGAAGAAAGTTTTAACAACTTATATTAATCACTCTCGTTGGCTCGGATGAAAGCGTATATGTGGTCATTTGTGTGGGAGGAAACCGGAGTACCCGGAGAAAACCCACCTGTCCAATCTGGCGACCATCGTACCATCTCACATACTTCCCTGTCCGAGGATCGAACCCGGGTCGCATTGGTGAGAAGCGAGCGCGCTAACCACTGCGCTAATCGGACAGCTGTTTAGGAGAAGCTTAAAATAGATTTTCAAGATGGTGATCTTATTTTTTATGCACTAGTTGCCCCGAAGCTCAACACAAAGCCTTATCAAAACTGATCATGCATGTTTTATTTGTTTGTTTTAAATTTTATTTCTCGTCGCCCTCTGGTTAATCGGGGCGATGCCTTCAGAACTACATTGGTTACTTTATTATTAGGACGATAGTGCAAGGATAACAAGGACGCGTTAACTCCAGAAGGATCCCTGGGTCTTTTACAAGCTCGGTGTAAGCCTTGCCCTGGGTTAACCAGGTTACAGCTGCCAAGTGCACATCGTGACCTAGGCACAGCTCACAGCAGGAATATGGGTCAAGGACTTCGCTGACGGAAGCTGCGCCATCGGACCAGTAAAAGTCATGTGACTCTATACGAGAATAGAGATACTACTAACTTACCTACTTGGCGAGACAGCAATGTTCGGTGCTGGCGATGGCGGATAGCTGGTTTTTTTTAGCCAGCTCCTTCAAGGGGACCGTTCTCTTTCAAGGAAACCGGCGGAACGATGACTTCTTGATGGCGCGAGGACCCCAGCAAAGAAACCGGAACAATTATTGCTGCTGTGAGCTGACAAATCGTGGAGGATGCGGCCCTAAAAGGGACCCCTTCGAAAGATGGATACAGGATTTGTCACCCTGAGAAGAACGAAGATGCCTTTCCAGTTGTCAACATAAGCAACTTAGATGACAACGTAAACTTCTTAGAGAAACTAGTCGCCCAAATGCCTCGGCGGAGGTGACTATAAAGAAAACTATATCGTTCGTTCGTATAGCTGCCTGGTGCATATCAAAACAAAACTCACATTTCTCTCTCGCTCAATCTGTTCATCGACGTGTCTGACTTTATCCAGGTACTTGAAATGCAACTCCAACAGACGTTCTACCTAAAATCATAAAACATCTTGTTTATAGTACTGAAAGAAATATGCATCTCTGTTAAATCTAAATTGGAATTTGAAACCTTGTGATTATAGCTTGTATTGGATAATAAGATCACTTTCAACTTTCTCATTTAATTACTATGTGTAGTTCTAACACCTTTATATTAATGATAGTGTGTGTGTGTGCGTGTGCGTGCGTGCGTGTGTGTGTGTGCGCGTGTGTTACGTTTATTTATCGTCGCTACCGGTTGCCCATATGAGCGACGCCTCCTGAAGAGATTAGTTATTTTACATTTTGGAGGATAGTGCATGATACAGACAGAGACCCATTCCAGAATCTCCTCTGGTTCTTTTAAGTGCACGGTGTAAAGCACCGACACGAGACCTCGGTTTAACGTCCCATCTGAAAGACTGTTAATTTTATTAGGGTCAGACGGGGGATCGAACCTGCGATCCCTGGATTACCAGTCCAGCGTGTTACCACTGGACTACATATCCGTCTGTAATGATATTGTAATTTACAGTTCATGATTAATATATACTTATCTTTTTTCAAATTGTAATTAATAGTTCAGACATGATATAATTACAACATGTATCTAATTATAGGAGAAAACCTCTATAAGCCATAGCTTTCTGTTCTAATCCTTTTTCATACATGTATGTAAATATTGTGTAAGTTGTACAATTGTATTAGCCTGGGAACAGGCGTCGATATACTTTGCCTGGTCAGTGAAATAAATATATTTTAACACCGAGACTATTAATTGGGCCGCATTGAGTTTCTGATCATATCATTTTGCCAGAAGTTAAAAATCAACTGGAATCCAGGCTACATTTGTATATATGCTATATCATTGTTTGAAATAAACTATGTTTAAACTATTGGATACCCAGGCTACATTTGTATATATGCTATATCATTGTTTGAAATAAACTATGTTTAAACTATATTGGATACCCAGGCTACATTTGTATATATGCTATATCATTGTTTGAAATAAACTATGTTTAAACTATATTGGATACCCAGGCTACATTTGTATATACTATATCATTGTTTGAAATAAACTATGTTTAAACTATTGGATAATATTAGGATCATGTTTTACATACAACAAATTGCTGCAGCATTCATTGCATTTGCTGCATTCTGATGTACTTTCAGGGTGTTTTGTTTGTGCCAAATAACAATGAATTACATACTTATGATCTTACATGAGCGGTGATTTCATACCATATTTTATGGTGAGCTTGATGTTGGCGAGTTAAACGAGTTTCATAAAATATGGTATGAAATCACAACGAGTGTAAGATCCTTTGTATCACATTACCATAGTAACCATCAATTTGAATGCATAATGCTATCCCACAAGTGCATATTTAACATTTTATTGATTTTCAACGGCAAAGTCAACAGCCAGCTCTCATGCCGTAACCAATCAGAATCCTACCAGGTGTTATTACACGTGTGTTGATATAAGAACATATGTAATGGCTGTATTACATTGAATACAAGCAATTTATGTGATAAATAATAATATCAATAGGTGACGATCGAAAGCATAAAACATTACGCAATGATTCTAACAATACCCATATACTGTATACACTATATATACTGTAAATTGTTCTTCTTATATTATAAATAATGAGAATATTTTAAAAGTTTTAACTTTATTTATTTTACAACGATTCCGAAGCAAGTTCTAATAACTTATATTAATCAGTTTCATTGGCGCGGATGAAAGCGTATATGTGGTCATTCGTGTGGGAGGAAACCGGAGTACCCGGAGAAAACCCACCTGTCCGATCTGGCGACCACCGTACCATCTCACATACTTCCCGGTCCAAGGCCGTGTTGCATTGGTGAGAAGCGAGCGCGCTAACCACTGCGCTAATCGGACAGCCTGTATTTTAACATAATATATTCTCTAAGAGCACATCGTTAGCATATTGAACCTATGCTTGACAGGCATCCGTTCGTGCTAAAGTTTGAATTAGTTCAATAATCGAGTCATTAATTTGACTCAATTTTTATTACTAAATGGACGATTATCGAAAGGCACAGAAAATATTTTCCTTAAATTGATGTATTTTGTCCTCAGAAAATGGATTGAAAGGAGCCAAGTTTCCACCAAAACATAACTTATGGCCAAGTTTAATCAAAAGAACAAAGAAAAATAGATTTGCTACGCTTTGCAAATGTTGATAACAATACCTCACTTATAGGTTGCGGTTTAATGGTCAATGTTTGCTAAACATGCCTGAAGACAAAATAAGAACAATGTGATGAGGCATTCACCTTTTCGTGATCATTTTCCTGGAATTTGTTGAGTAGTCGTTGTCTCTGTGTAGCTTGGCAGTTCCTCAACATAGAACCAATAATAGAACATACGTGCTCTGAAAGTAGGACAATATACCAACGACTGTGTTCTCTAAAAGTGGAACAATATACCAACGACTGTGTTCTCTAAAAGTAGGACACTATACCAATGAGTGTGTTCTCTAAAAGTAGGACAATACACCAATGAGTGTGCTCTCTAAAAGTAGGACAACATACCAATGAGTGTGTTCTCTAAAAGTAGAACAATAGAACATGAGTGTGTTCTTTAAAACTAGGACAATAGAACATGACTGTGTTCTCTAGAAGTAGAACACTAGCATGTTCCGTCTGATCAGACTGTATACTGTTTGCTATTCGGATAGGAGCTAAAACACTTGAATGAATAGCAAACAACATAGATCCTGATCAGATGGGCATTACGCCGCAGCTGATCTGGATCTATGCTGTTTGCACATTCCTTCCAATTTATTCAGCATTTTAAGGGTTACGGTTTTCCGCTCCTTAATATATTTAGTTTTATTCACGTAACCAATTTTAGATACAAAATTAGTGAAATGCCAATCTTCATGATAAATACCAACGATATCTGTGCAAAGGCCGGACCCGAATGCTAGAACAAACCTTCAAGCTCCTCTGGTGGTGGTCCTGCCCGGCCCTGTTTGGGAGTCTTCATGAAGAGTGGAAACGCCGTTCTCAGGCCGAGGATATCTACAAATTTCTGGCAATTGTCCGTCCCTTCAACTCCCGTCATTGCATGGTTCAATACCTTGATTCCACAATTACGAGACATCTTCTTTTCTCTGCATATCAAAATATAGCATGTAACTAGAGTAATTATCCGAAAGCAGTGCATTACTACCAAGTCTGTCCGACCTATGTATGGAGGGTAATCCCACCTACCCGCGGTGGCTCACCCCACTACCAAATCATGGAAAGTCATCCCATCTACACGTGGAGGCTCACCCCACTACCAAATCATGGAAAGTCATCCCACCTACCCGTGGAGGATCACCCCACTACCAAATCATGGAATGTCATCCCACCTACCCGCGGTGGCTCACCCCACTACCAAATCATGGAAAGTCATCCCACCTACCCCGCGGTGGCTCACCCCACTACAAAATCATGGAAAGTCATCCCAACTACCCGCGGTGGCTCACCCCACTACAAAATCATGGAAAGTCATCCCAACTACCCGCGGTGGCTCACCCCACTACCAAATCATGGAAAGTCATCCCACCTACCCTCGGTAAAATTAATTAATTATATAAAACGATTGTCCCTGTAATTTTTTAATATACAGCATGAAATAAATATCAATAAATTTACTTGAAAAAATAAAGTATTCCAGATATGGACGGGCACCCAGGCACAACCATCGACCTTCTGCATGCCAGTTGGATGGCTTCCGCACAAGATAGAAATAGACACCCCCAGTGGTGAGGGCCAAGATATTGGAAGTCAATGACTTTACGACTGGACAAGACATGTTCTGTATTATAGGAACCCCATCCACCTACAGTCAACCCAGTGCTAGCAATCCATTCAACCCAGTGCTAGCAATCCAGTCAACCCAGTGCTAGCAATCCAGTCAACCCAGTGCTAGCAATCCATTCAACCCAGTGTTAGCAATCCATTCAACCCAGTAACCCAGTGCTAGCAATCCAGTCAACCCAGTAACCCAGTGTTAGCAATCCAGTCAACCCAGTGTTAGCAATCCATTCAACCCAGTGTTAGCAATCCATTCAACCCAGTAACCCAGTGCTAGCAATCCAGTCAACCCAGTGCTAGCAATCCATTCAACCCAGTGCTAGCAATCCAGTCAACCCAGTGCTAGCAATCCAGTCAACCCAGTGCTAGCAATCCAGTCAACCCAGTGCTAGCAATCCATTCAACCCAACCAACTCTATGTTGTTTGCAAATGTGATTTTATTTACTCAGCAGGCAATGGGTACATGCTTGACTGTACATGTATAGGTTAAAGGGGGTAACATACCTCAACATGAGGTTCATCAGCTGTAGTCCCTCTCCCTTGAGGAAACGACTCCTGTTAATTGGGGACATGAGACAGGAACACAGACAGTTGAAGATGTTCTCCATCATCTCTACCTCCTCCTTCGAGGTTGGATCATGCCGCTTGTACCACTAAAAATATACATTATAATGCCATTAATTTCATGGAAATATTCAGTCTATTAACACTTTCCTTCATAGTCTATTAACACTTTCCTTCATAGAGATTTAGGTTAATATATTATTATATCTCCATATAAATGTCAGCCAATTAGCTATCATGTCGTGGATAAGTAGTTGCCATATCTATCCCACCTCCATAGATATTACTGGGACTTCATAGAGATTTAGGTTAATATACTATTATATCTCCATACAAACGACAGCCATTTAACCCTTTCCTTCATAGAGATTTAGGTTAATATACTATTATATCTCCATACAAATGTCAGCCAATTAGCTATCATGTCGTGGATAAGTAGTTGCCATATCTATCCCACCTCCATAGATATTACTGGGACTTCATAGAGATTTAGGTTAATATACTATTATATCTCCATACAAATGTCAGCCATTTAGCTATCATGCAGTGGATAAGTAGTCGCCATATCTATCCCACCTCCATAGATATTACTGGGACTTCATAGAGATTTAGGTTAATATACTATTATATCTCCATACAAATGTCAGCCATTTAGCTATCATGCAGTGGATAAGTAGTCGCCATATCTATCCCACCTCCATAGATATTACTGGGACTTCATAGAGATTTAGGTTAATATACTATTATATCTCCATACAAATGTCAGCCAATTAGCTATCATGTCGTGGATAAGTAGTTGCCATATCTATCCCACCTCCATAGATATTATGGGACTTCATAGAGATTTAGTTAATATACTATTATATTCATACAAATGTCAGCCATTTAGCTATCATGCAGTGGATAAGTAGTGCCATATCTATCCACCTCCATAGATATTACTGGGACTTCATAGAGATTTAGGTTATATACTATTATATCTCCATACAATGTCAGCCATTTAGCTATCATGCAGTGGATAAGTAGTCGCCATATCTATCCCACCTCCATAGATATTACTGGGACTTCATAGAGATTTAGGTTAATATACTATTATATCTCCATACAAATGTCAGCCAATTAGCTATCATGTCGTGGATAAGTAGTTGTCATATCTATCCCACCTCCATAGATATTACTGGGACTTCATAGAGATTTAGGTTAATATACTATTATATCTCCATACAAACGACAGCCAATTAACCCTTTCCTTCATAGAGATTTAGGTTAATATACTATTATATCTCCATACAAACGACAGCCATTTAACCCTTTCCTTCATAGAGATTTAGGTTAATATACTATTATATCTCCATACAAATGTCAGCCATTTAGCTATCATGCAGTGGATAAGTAGTTGCCATATCTATCCCACCTCCATAGATATTACTGGGACTATATTTGATTCTGGCCATTATTATGAACATTGGTTTGGCTACTATATTGTCAATATATATCGTATTAGTAATGGTGTCAAAAGATGATTCTATGAGGGAAAGGGTTAAACAATGTACATATATGTTATGGGGTTGATCCACTGAATTATTCAATATTAAACAATAATATTTACATTGCTATTTGTGTTGTTTGTTTGCCCTGTTGGAATCCATCGCCACGAGGGAGAGAGAAGAGGCAATGTGGAATATAAATGCCCTGCAAAAGGGTACAATCGTAATGGCACACGATTAATTGTTTGTTTGTTTGTCCAGGTTTTACGCCTTCGTCACCATCACTTTGGGATATATCGCAGGCGGTTTTTATATTGCTATAATAATATTAAGAGTTTGTTTCAGTGAATGATTGAATTGTAATTCATATTTCACCGAATGAACATTGAAAGCAGTATTGGCACTAGACACAAGTGGTAATATTAGCGTTCTATGTTCATAAGCTTAATATGGGTGGGGAGGGGGGGGGGGTATGGAGACATAATTCTGTAGTGGTGAGCAATATTTTACGTTACGTAAGATGGTAAGATACTTACAGCCAGCTGTTGTAGTATGACATCTATGCCGTCTATGTCGCCAAGTATTTGCCGGTTATCTGCAACATATGCCAAGTTCTTACATACATGTAATGCATCATTGTTGTTCTTACATACATGTAATGATGCATCATTGTTGTTCTTACATACATGTAATGCATCATTGTTGTTCTTACATACATGTAATGCATCATTGTTGTTCTTACATACATGTAATGCATCATTGTTGTTCTTACATACATGTAATGCATCATTGTTGTTCTTACATACCTGTAATGCATCATTGTTGTTCTTACATACATGTAATGCATCATTGTTGTTCTTACATACATGTAATGCATCATTGTTGTTCTTACATACATGTAATGCATCATTGTTGAAAACAAGTGTTTCTAATCTCCTGTTATTGTCCAGTTCAAGGATTAGCAACACTTTGGACGGGGCAACACATCTTCCCGTATACTCTCACAAATACTTGATATTGCAGTTGTAAGTGCGAGTTATGCTCTAGATCATTCCAGTGTCCAGCTTCAAATTAACAGACGGCAAGATTTTCAAGACATGTGACAAAAACATACTGAATTTAATTGTTTACTTTAGCTTTAGTTTAAGCATATTTTATTTCCCAATATAATACATATTGAACAATGCATCACACATAATCAAAATACAGAAAAAGGATTAGAATGAAAGACAGGGTCTTATATAATTCTTCTCCTCAGCTTTAAAGCGACATTACATCACAAAAAGCAAATAAAATGCATGTTTTCACGTATAAATGCATTGGTACTATAAATTCTTCTGATTGCATTCGAACACTAGCATTGAATCAATAAACAGTGTTTTTGGGGTCTACAAACTTTCAAAAGTGTAAGTAGAATTTCATATAACGGTCATCCAGGCAGTCAATACTAAATGTGCGATACTTTCGTTTAGAGATAATTTAACTAAGATTAGTCTACAAATAAATATGCATAGGCACAAATGTGAGATATAACAGTAAATATGTACGATAAATCGTGTTACTCATGATACACGTATTGTATTACGCATGAATATCGACCCTATTTACATTATTTTGTTATGTCAACAAACTGCGTATATGGCGCTTGTTTATTTGTTGAAATATTCAGTTTTTGAGGTAAATATTGGAAAAACAAGTATACCATATAATAGGAAATTATATTATGCAGACATTTGCGTTTTCACCGATGTAGTGTCGCTTTATATTGTCTGTCGACTTCTATAACGGGGAAAACCCAATAGTTTTATGCATGCATATTTTTAGGAGGCCCAAATTTCCATCTGTAGATGCAAGCATGATAACACTTATTATAAAATAAAACTAAAATAAAGCATGAAATTTTATGGAAATTGTTAATCAACATCAAAATTTGAAAAATAGAATATCTAATTTTAGATACAGTCTAAATCCATTATGTTGAATTCTGTTAGACCGAACAAAATAAGTTTGACATAACAGATATTGACCATATTTGCCCAACATGTTTCTTGTAGATCACAAGCCCTACCCATCTTACATTTATCCCATAATAAATTATCTTCCAAGTTGTCATTGTCTGTTATAGCCGTGACATGATAAAAAAACACACTGTAATATCGTATTTAATATTTATTAAATGCAGCACATATCTACATGTAAATAAAATTTATATATGAAACTCTGATAAAAAAAATCGCATCAGGTAAATTTGCCGAACGAAAGTCGCACTTCGGCGGCAAGCTGACGCTTTAACATAACGAGTGTGAAATACTGCCTATTTATACAGAAAGGACCACAGACCAATTTGATATAAATAGTTACCCACAATGCTCAAAACAAAGTTCTGATCAGAACTGGAGTAGAAATGACAAGGAGAGATGCTCCATTCCTGAAATGTTGAGAACCGAGGAAAGAACCAAACCAATACAAGGTAGTAGTACCGACATTACTTACCATCACTGTTCTGTAAGAGGATGGCTAAAATTTCTGTGGCATATAATTTATTTCCATCAAATGGCATCTTGGACTGAAATGAACATGATGAAGAATTAACAAGATTAATATTGGAGGGAATTCTGATTGGTTGAGCCAAGAGCAAATCATGACAAAATATGCTAATGCAATGCCAGGCCTGGAGGTTATAAAATTGTTCTCCAATCACAAACTCAGTCTTAATACTTCTGATTGGTTGAGCCAAGAGCAAATCACATACTCAACCAATCAAATTTTGAGTTTGATATCTGAGAAAAGTTTTATAATCTCAGGTCCTTGTCTCTAAGACTAAGGACCCCATTGGACACAAGTCAGACTTGAACTGTTGATAAAAAACACACATGCCATAAACAAATATTTGTTGGACTCCAAATGAAATCGTTTGTTTTGAATGTTACCTTTTAGGTAAGATTGGTCGGACTTTTTTTAAAAAGTTAGTCCACTTAGTCTAACAACCCCATAGAACTCTAAACCAACGACCCCATAGGACACAAGTCTAACAACCCCATAGAACTCTAAACCAACGACCCCATAGGACACAAGTCTAACAACCCCATAGAACTCTAAACCAACGACCCCATAGGACACAAGTCTAACAACCCATAATAAACCAACGACCCCATAGGACACAAGTCTAACAGCCCCATAGAACTCTAAACCAACGGCCCCATAGGACACAAGTCTAACAACCCATAATAAACCAACGACCCCATAGGACACAAGTCTAACAACCCATAGAACTCTAAACCAATGACCCCAAAGGACACAAGTCTAACAACCCATAGAACTCTAAACCAACGACCCCATAGGACACAAGTCTAACAACCCCATAGAACTCTAAACCAATGACCCCATAGGACACAAGTCTAACAACCCCATAGAACTCTAAACCAACGACCCCATAGGACACAAGTCTAACAACCCATAATAAACCAACGACCCCATAGGACACAAGTCTAACAACCCATAGAACTCTAAACCAATGACCCCATAGGACACAAGTCTAACAACCCATAGAACTCTAAACCAACGACCCCATAGGACACAAGTCTAACAACCCCATAGAACTCTAAACCAATGACCCCATAGGACACAAGTCTAACAACCCCATAGAACTCTAAACCAACGACCCCATAGGACACAAGTCTAACAACCCATAATAAACCAACGACCCCATAGGACACAAGTCTAACAACCCCATAGAACTCTAAACCAATGACCCCATAGGACACAAGTCTAACAACCCCATAGAACTCTAAACCAACGACCCCATAGGACACAAGTCTAACAACCCATAGAACTCTACACCAACGACCCCATAGGACACAAGTCTAACAACCCCATAGAACTCTAAACCAACGACCCCATAGGACACAAGTCTAACAACCCATAATAAACCAACGACCCCATAGGACACAAGTCTAACAACCCATAGAACTCTACACCAACGACCCCATAGGACACAAGTCTAACAACCCCATAAAACTCTAAACCAACGACCCCATAGGATTTGAACCTGCAACAACAAGAGTTATATACCACAATAGTTTTCTCTATCTTATTTTTATCTACTTATTTCACAAAACATGGCAACATCATCACAAACATGCCTACCCTAATCCTCTTTAACAGCCACTGTAAGAGACCTTGTTGTGCCGCGTCCGTACACATCTCTGGTCGGAACTCTGCCATATTCTCTACAACAGCTATACAAATAGAAAAACATAAATACACTATACTGTTGGAAAGTGTTGTTGCTAATGTTTCCAAACTTGTAGACCAATCCTTTTGCAGGAAGTAGTGATAGCTCAGTGGATGCGCGTTCGCTTCAGGTGCGAAAGTTCGGAGTTCGAGCCCCGCTGAAGCTGTTACGATTGTGCCCTTAGGCAAGGCATTTAAATTCCACATTGCCTCTTCTCTCTCCCTCGTGGCGATGGATTCCATCAGGAATGAGGTCTCGAGAGTGATAAATATAAGTTGTAAGAACTTGTTTCACAATCGAGCTAAAATAAATTTGTATAAACTAATCCTTTTGCACTTTGAAAATGTCATGTATGTATATGGAGATTATCAGGATTTATGTAGAAATGTGGAAGTACTGTTATTGTGATATGTAATTGTAATATTATTATTCTTATTACCATATAACCTGTCGACAATGACCACAATTTTGCAATCCATGTATATGTAGTCTTTAAGGACAGGTTTGATTGTACATTTGGATTTAAATGTTCACAATGGATGAGGTCGTATAGCGTGTTTGCGGTTTTCAGTTGCAGAAATGCCTATGAGCAGAGTTTCAGGCATGGGTTGTCATGGGTTAGAAACAAGAACCATCCATGACCCACATTACGCTGGAATAAGTACATCATGTTGTCATGGGTTACTGCACAAGTACATCATGTTGTCATGGGTTACTGCACCAGTACATCATGTTGTCATGGGTTACTGCACCAGTACATCATGTTGTCATGGGTTACTGCACCAGTACATCATGTTGTCATGGGTTACTGTACCCGTACATCATGTTGCCATGGGTTACTACACCAGTACATCATGTTGTCATGGGTTACTACACCAGTACATCATGTTGTCATGGGTTACTGCACCAGTACATCATGTTGTCATGGGTTACTGCACCAATACATCATGTTGTCATGGGTTACTACACCAGTACATCATGTTGTCATGGGTTACTGCACCAGTACATCATGTTGCCATGGGTTACTACACCAGTACATCATGTTCGTCATGGGTTACTACACCAGTACATCATGTTGTCATGGGTTACTACACCAGTACATCATGTTGTCATGGGTTACTGCACCAGTACATCATGTTGTCATGGGTTACTGTACCAGTACATCATGTTGTCATGGGTTACTACACCAGTACATCATGTTGTCATGGGTTACTGTACCAGTACATCATGTTGTCATGGGTTACTACACCAGTACATCATGTTGTCATGGGTTACTGCACCAGTACATCATGTTGTCATGGGTTACTGTACCAGTACATCATGTTGTCATGGGTTACTACACCAGTACATCATGTTGTCATGGGTTACTGTACCAGTACATCATGTTGTCATGGGTTACTACACCAGTACATCATGTTGTCATGGGCTACTACACCAGTACATCATGTTGTCAGCTCTCACCTAAAGTATTGTGTACTCCGTCTGACTCTTCCTTTACATTTTCATCCAATCTCTCCAGGTTTTGTACCAACAATGCCACAACTTGACCTTCAACCTGCAATCATGTATATGTAAATTATTCGTGACCATGGCTTCTACCACCGCTGGTCTGTCACTGACTTGGATAACTGATTCTAAAACCAAAAACCGGTTAAATAATTGGGCCATAAATGTTCAATAACACGAGAAATTCGTTAGTAAACCTTCAAAAGATGTTTGAAACCCGAGTTCCATTCAATTATATAAACTGCACCTATATATACAGTCAAACCTGTCTTAAGCAGCCAGCCAAGGGAATCACGGAAAGTGGCTGCTTAGCACAAGTGGCTGCTTAATAGAGGTCAAATGTATAATAAACTACATATTGGTAATCTGGAAACTGGCTGTTTAATACAGGTTGGCTGCTTAATGGAGGTGACCGCTAACACAGGTTTGTCTGTGTATATTCATGTAAACTTCTGCCTTAAATACTATATACGTGACTGTTATACAATGCCTCACATGACCGTCGACCTGTAATCATGTACATGGAATACATTAATGACTGCTATACAATGCCTCACATGACCGTCGACCTGTAATCATGTACATGAAATACATTAATGACTGCTATACAATGCCTCACATGACCGTCGACCTGTAATCATGTACATGAAATACATTAATGACTGCTATACAATGCCTCACATGACCGTCGACCTGTAATCATGTACATGAAATACATTAATGACTGCTATACAATGCCTCACATGACCGTCGACCTGTAATCATGTACATGAAATACATTAATGACTGCTATACAATGCCTCACATGACCGTCGACCTGTAATCATGTACATGAAATACATTAATGACTGCTATACAATGCCTCACATGACCGTCGACCTGTAATCATGTACATGAAATACATTAATGACTGTTATACAATGCCTCACATGACCGTCGACCTGTAATCATGTACATGAAATACATTAATGACTGCTATACAATGCCTCACATGACCGTCGACCTGTAATCATGTACATGAAATACATTAATGACTGCTATACAATGCCTCGCATGACCATCGACCTGTAATCATGTACATGAAATACATTAATGACTGCTATACAATGCCTCACATGACCGTCGACCTGTAATCATGTACATGAAATACATTAATGACTGTTATACAATGCCTCACATGACCTTCGACCTGTAATCATGTACATGGAATACATTAATGACTGCTATACAATGCCTCACATGACCGTCGACCTGTAATCATGTACATGAAATACATTAATGACTGCTATACAATGCCTTACATGACCTTCAACCTGTAATCATGTACATGAAATACATTAATGACTGTTATACAATGCCTTACATGACCTTCAACCTGTAATCATGTACATGGAATACATTAATGACTGCTATACAATGCCTCACATGACAGCTGTCAGTTCCTACATCTACAAGTACTTACCAGAGCTCCAATTAGTGAATTAGCACCTTCATCACTTTCATGGACTGTATCGACAGCTGTCAGTTCCTACATCTACAAGTACTTACCAGAGCTCCAATTAGTGAATTAGCACTTTCATGGACTGTATCGACAGCTGTCAGTTCCTACATCTACAAGTACTTACCAGAGCTCCAATTAGTGAATTAGCACCTTCATCACTTTCATGGAGTGTATCGACATCCGTCAGTTCTTGCATCAAGTCTACTGCAGCTATAGATATATCTAAATGTGTGTTAAAGAAAATCTTTCTCTGTATACATGCGTCTTTCCATTACTGTACCACAGGCACAACACAATATGTGTTTGTTCTGTTCTTAGGGCTGTGTACTGAACTACCACAATATGGTTTCATTTCCAAAGGATACCAGTATTTTCATGTGTCAGTAGTTGCAGCAGAGATTGTATGGTATTGAGATCCACCAGGATGTGGTAGAGTTCCGGGGCTGTGGCAATCACGTGCATCTCCTGAATCACATCATTCAATTCTACCTCTGATTCCATAAACCTGCAACACAATGTAAGTATCATTTATGTATGTCCCATGGACGAAGGCTATAAAAACATATAGCCAATCTCAAACTCTGTCTCAAGCTTCTGATTGTTATAGCCAATCTCAAACTCTGTCTCAAGCTTCTGATTGGTTCAGCTGAGTGTATATCTCAGAATCAACCAGTCCAATCCCTTGAGATATGGTGTTTCACAATGAGAGAAATTGCTGGGTATTCTATTATCTCCCTTTGGCAGATAAATATCAATTTATCCCGAAATGTAAGTTTTTATTGGCCCAGTTAATTGGAATCATTTGTTTTTACTGTTGTTCACTAACCAGATGTTGTGGTTTGATAAATGTGATTTTAAGATTAATGTGATTTTATCAAAATCATGCTAATTAATTGATAACAAAGTCTGACAGTAAAGCATCCATGGCTATGGTTGCATATACCGTACGAAATCTGTTGGAATTTAATAATTACAAGCTGAGAAATTGGTAGAAAATTGTGTAAATGATACAATGATAAAAAACATACGAAACCAATTAAAAAGATCCTCCTTATAGAGTGTTCAGGGGCAGTAACTGATCCTCCTTATAAGAGTATTCAGGGGCAGTAACTGATCCTCCTTATAGAGTGTTCAGGGGCAGTAACTTAACCTCCTAATAGAGTATTCAAGGGCAGTAACTGATCCTCCTTAGAGTATTCAGGGGCAGTAACTTAACCTCCTTATAGAGTATTCAAGGGCAGTAACTGATCCTCCTTATAGAGTGTTCAGAGGCAGTAACTGATCCTCCTTATAGAGTATTCAGGGGCAGTAACTGATCCTCCTTATAGAGTATTCAGGGGCAGTAACTTAACCTCCTTATAGAGTGTTCAGAGGCAGTAACTTAACCTCCTTATAGAGTATTCAGGGGCAGTAACTGATCCTCCTTATAGAGTATTCAGGGGCAGTAACTGAACCTCCTTATAGAGTATTCAGGGGCAGTAACTGATCCTCCTTATAGAGTATTCAGGGGCAGTATCTGATCCTCCTTATAGAGTATTCAGGGGCAGTAACTGACTAATGGATCTCATTGAGTTCTTTTTCGCATAGGCGGCATTGATAAATGTAATTGCATTGTTTGATGTGATCGTTTTACATTACGATACATTATAAAAAATGACGAGATTACGATTTTTTTTACTTCAAATGAGATAGCTCAGGAAAATAAAGTGTTTTCTAGATATTTACATTCAAGTTTGTATATGTATGTAAGATGCGAGACAGAGCTTTGTGACTGTTTTTAGAAATGTTAATTAAGAAATAATAAATATCAACCATGGTAAATCGCAGAATAACCCGAGTTTGAAGTTCTTATGCGTAGAAATATATCACGAAGGCCTGAGTGATATATTTCTACGCATAAGAACGACAAACGAGGGTTATTCTGCGATATACCACGGTTGATACTTATTATTTCGATTCTAACACGACTTACTTCTAATAATTTTAAAGGAGTATTTTCTTCAAATGCCGCTGCATTTGGCTTTCGAAATTTCCTCCCGCGTAAAGGAGTGATGACGTTATTTTATAGAAAATATCAATCTAGTGCATAAATGAACAAACGTTGTAACTGATCAATAATTTTATTTATTTTGTCAAATAAAACTGTACAGAATAGTAACTGAAACGTTACTTAACAGAAAAACAAGATGGACAAGAGATTATCTGATTCTAAAAATAGCTCACTTCCGTGAATTCCAACGGTATTTTTTACAAACATCGCGTGACTTTCATTCATAAAACTTTACACGCATTGTAGAAATGACGTAGCCAAAACACGGTGCGCGTGCAGCATAGTTCAAGGTAGGTATATTGCAGAATAACCCGAGATTGGTTTTACTCTAGACGTATGTATGCTATTAGCTGGGTCGTGTTAGAATGTTTGATATTTTTCGACATATATATATTTTCTGAAATCAGACAATTATTAGCAAAAATTCAAGTTCAAGGTAAATCCAAGGTGGGGGGGGGGGGCTTCCTGTGGGTGAAGAGAATTAATAATAGGTTGTGTATGCAAAGTTCAAAGCCAGAAATGTAGCTCTTTTTGAGAAATGTTAATGTTTGATTATTTTTGCGCATAAATATTTTATGAAAACAGACTATTTTTAGCCAAAATTCAGTCTTGGGGATGGGGACTTACTTCGGGTGTAAAGAATGAGAGATTAGATGTGTATGATTGTTCTTGAGAAAAATTAATATTTGAGGGTTTTTTAAGCATAAATAATTTATGAAATTGGCCTTTTTTGGTCACAATTCAAATTCAAGGTCAATATGGGTGTGGGGACATCCTTTGGATATAAGATGAATGTGGGCGAGCTAAAACCATTAGAATATTCACAGTATAAACTCACTTCTCAGGCATTTCTGGAAACTTGATTCTCATTTCTTGATTTTTGTAGACACCTTTTTCAAACTTCAACAATAATTTCTTCAAGGTGGTCTCATCCATCGCTTCCATCTAAAACAACATTGACATTGTTACTGCAAAATACCAGATATTACCTAGATACCTTGGATGGTTACTACAATGGTCTCGAAACCAGCAGAAAAAGGATTACACAGTTTGTGATAGTGTTCGCCTCAGGTGTGAGAGGCTCGGAGTTTGCACCCAGCTTTAGCTCGATTGTGCCCTTAGACAAGGCACTTAAATTTCACATCACCCCTTCTCCCTTCCTCATGTCGATGGATTCCAGCAGGACAGAAGTCTCGAAAGTGATTAAAACACATGTTGTAACAATTTGCTTCGCAATCAAGGTACACAAAATTTGTAAGATTACAACAAGTGTGTTTAGTTTATACAAATTTATTTTAGCTCGATTGCGACACAAGTTCTTTCAACTTATATTAATCACTCTCGAGACCTCATTCCTGATGGAATCCATCGCCACGAGGGAGAGAGAAGAGGCAACGTGGAATTTAAATGCCTTGCCTATGGGCACAATCGTAACGGCTCCAGCGAGGCTCGAACTCCGGACCTTTCACATCTGAAGCGAACGTGCATCCACTGTGCTATCACGACTTCCACAAGTGTGTGATTATAGCAGGTGTGTGATTATAGCAGGTGTGTGATTATAACAGGTGTGTGATTATAACCACAGGGATTCGGCACGTTTGGGGGTACTAGTATATATATTTAAGTACAGGGATTCTACTCTGTGGGATGTCAGATTTCGCATCGATCAGTAAAATGGCCCTATCTGAAACAATTTTGTACAAATATGTCCAAATATAACGCCTATCCCGAGTCTTTATATTGTTCTTCAAATAAAACACAACTTTAAGCTGCATGCATGTATACTTTGCAAACAATTTGCAAACAAAAGATTTTTTGTTGTTGCTGACAGAACCCGTGTCCGAGTACGGAAATGTGACCTGCTATGGCCAATGTTTGTGGCAATTGTTTGCAACGTATACATGCATGCAGCTTAAAGTTGTGTTTTATTTGAAGAACAATATAAAGACTCGGGATAGGCGTTATATTTGGACAGCTTTGTACACAATTGTCTCAGATAGGGCCATTTTACTGATCGATGCGAAATCTGACAGCCCACAGAGTAGAATCCCTGTACTTAAATATATATACTAGTACCCCCAAATGTGCCGAATCCCTGTGATTATAACAGGTATGTGATTATAACAGGTGTGTGAAATCTCAAGTGGGAAATGGAATTTAAATTCCTATATAAATGCACAATATTCCATTTCGCACACGCCAATTACATTTCGTCCATTTCGCACACAATATTCCATTTCGTATTTTAAGGCGTACTGGGGCAGAAGTTTCACCCGTTACAATGACAAACAAGCACAGTACATTGTATTTTGCTTGCTCAATCTTTGTAGCAGTTCTTGGTTCCTTTGTAGAGTGTACGAGTGGTCAACAAGGGAGGTAACTCACATCTGGTTCATTCTCTACCATCTGTAGGATTTTCTCCCTTTCTTCTTCACTGATGCCCGACTTGGCAACTTTAATACCACCAGATTGCTTCGCATATTCATATTCTTCATCTTCATATTCTTCATCTTCCTCAGCTTGTCGTTTCTTACTCTTTGGGTTTGGCTTGTCTGGCTGAAAATAGTAAATACATAATAATTATATTAATAATTTACACAAGTTGAGATGTCTAGAGTCGTTCACTTAATATTCCTACATGAATGTTGAGTTCGAAATTTGTTTTTTCAAGATGGACGTCATTATAATATAAATTGCCTTCTTGTAATTTGAATCTTCAATATTTTCTCCAACTTGACTCTTTTCCACATAAAGATTTAGGATGAGATACTACTATATCTCCATACAACCATTTACATGTAGCTATCAAACAGTGGATAAGCAGTCAGTATATCTTAACTGTTCAGTAATTGATTTTGACTTCATCCTTTTTTATTGGCTTTCACCATTGATATGTAGTGCCTATTTCATATTATTTAGATACACTATAGCTATTCCAAATGACTGTATCTATGCTTGAGCTCGCTTTGTCTTCGACAGTGTTTGAGGCTTTGCCGTATTGATATTATATCGTCAATTTCTCATGAAGTCAGGAATTGACGTTCGCGAGGTATGACGCACAAATCACAGCACGTATTTTTACACGATTATTTCCAAGATAAATACATGCATAAATCAGTCACAATTTTGACAAAATGTGGAAAAATACATGTATAGCGGTATGCCTAAAGTGCGGAAATGACCTCATTTCCGCGGAATTCACGGAAATGACTTTCCCAAAGTCATTTCCGCGGAAATGACATTGACTAAACAGCGGAAATGAGTCTAATGTCATTTTCGCTAGTGTTGGTAAGGGTCGAACGTGTTTATAAAGTCATTTCCGTGAAAATGAGCTATGACTAAACAGCGGAAATGAGGACAATGTTATTTCCAGGTTCGTCACGACAATCCTAAAGAAAATACTAAACCACCATGTTGTGTTAAAAACAGCCTATCCGGAGCTCTATGTGTAGATTATATATAGAAACAGTTTATATTATGAAATGCCATGTTTTTATAGCACATGTAATAAATTCTTCACCTCTTTGAATACTCATATTTTGTGTTTTGGTCCATTCATAATTCCGTTGTTATCGCTGAAATCACAAAGTTATGCTGGTATCGAGAATTCATAAGGTCGATTTGACGAATAAACAATTCAATATCGCTATTCGTCATTCACTATTTGTCATTAGAACACTGATAATGGTTCTTCAAATCCCGATGATGGTAGACAGATCTACAATGAGCCATGGAATATGCTGATTTGATTAATTAATAAGGTCCTCTGTTCTGTGAAATAGTATGCTGGTTAGTCTTTTCTCATGTTTACGGAAATGACGTTATAAACATGTCGACCCTTACAGACACTAGTGAAAATGACATTAGATTCATTTCCGCTGTTTAGTTAATGTCATTTCCGCACTTTAAAAGCCATTGACTAAACAGCGGAAATGAGTTCAATGCCATTTTCGCTATTTTGTTAGAGATGATAATTTGGTTAACTAACTACCGTGCTACATGCATAATAAATTACAATAAACCACCAAATATATATACCGACCATATCTGAGCCGAGTTGAATATTACATATACATTTCCGCTGTTTAGTCAATGTCATTTCCGCGGAAATGACTTTGAGAAAGTGATTTCCGTGAATTCCGCGGAAATGACCTCATTTCCGTCATTTCCGCACTTTAGGCAGACCCCATGTATAGCCCTTCATTTTTATTATAAAAACACTCACAAAATATAGCGTTTTACAACTACAATATCTTTAATTTCAGCAATTTTTCAGTCAAGATTGCAATGTCACATGAAATTTACAATACTCCGGATCAAGCAGTTGAAGTCGTTATGATTGTAATCTACACATATTAACTGCCACATCTTCGGTAACAATTAACAATAGTAACATGAACAGAATTTTATAGTCATTTTGTACCTTGGACGTTTCGTACCATGTTTGGACGTTTCGTACAATGTTTGGACGTTTCGTACCCAATGTCTGGACAGTTTATACCCTAGGATTAGTGTTATAGATGTTTCGTACCCACATCTGGACAGTTTGTACTATACACTCGTCTCCTATACATTGTGTACGAATCGTCTCCTATAGGCTATACATTGTGTACGAATCGTCTCCTATACATTGTGTACGAATCGTCTCCTATACATTGTGTACAAATCGTCTTAGATATTGGGTATGAATAGTTTCAGACATTAGGTACGAAACGTCCAAACTGGGTACGAATTGACCTGCACCTCATGCACACATAGGTCTTGAACTGTTGAATGATCTCCCTTTACAATCATAAAACAATGTATTAGCTATGGTTTAATGGTTTTATTAATTTATTGTGTCAAGAAAACAGTCAATTTCAAATTATTAAAACATTTCCTCCATTGCTCCGTTGCTACTTATGCTAATCTAAAGCAAATGCAAACAGAGAAAGGTAAACAAACTTGAAATGAAAGTAACTCTTCAACATCCATTTTGGCGGTGTTTATATAATTAAATCCATTTCAAAATGACCTGGGATGATTTGTACGTGGAATATTTTACATTTAATCGCTCATGTGATTAAAATCACCAATGAAAATCGAGTAATGGCGACGACTATGGAAAAAGTTCATTTGGCTTTTCTGTTATTATTTCGCTAAACACAATCAAGCCTTCTCCTATTCCGGCGTTGTATATTGAACTTTAACAATCATACATAAATTTACAGTATTTTTCTAACTTTCTTAGCATTGAAGTAGTAGTTGGCATAAGGTTTGTCATTTTTTGCAAATTCTGCTATATTTTATATATATTTCAATATTCTTCTTCCATGAGGCTACCGTTATGTCACATGGTTAGAAAAAATTGAAATCCACCCGGGTTTCGAACACAGTACCTTTCGCTTATAGGGCGAATGTTCTACCGATCTAGGTGGGCCGCGTACACATCTCCCCAATGTAATCCTATATCCCGGCGTGAAGAATTCTATCTATCTTCCTTTAATGTCGAACCCCTCGCGGGGACGTAGACATGTTGCGCGTCAAAACCGCTAAGAAGTTAAAAGTATGAGTAGTTAAAAGTATAATTTAAAAAGGTATGAAAATAAGTTGTGGTAAAAGTTTAAAAGCAGCTACGCAGAACAACTAGGGACTGGCATGTTCAATATGGCAAACTGCCGTATTGACTTGCTCTATGGTAGGGAGATGGACAATGTCAGGAGGGAGGTGGTTCCAATGATAGATTGTTCTTGGAAAGAAGGAGAACTTGTAGTAGTCTGTAGTTGCTGTAATTAACCTATAGCTTAAGGAATGGCAATGGCGAGTAGGACGGGATAGGGGAACTAGGTAATTTTCAATGGGAATAGCAACAAGATCATTATGAATTTTATACATAAGGGATAACCTATTGTCAATACGCCGTTGATCTAGTCTGCGTAGATTTAGGGAATGTAGCATGTCTGTAACACTAGAGGTACGATAGAAGTCAGCCTTTATCCAACGGGCTGCTCTTCGCTGGACACCTTCAATTTGGTCTATCAATGTTTTGGTATGGGGCGACCAGATCTCGGAGCCATATTCAAGCTGGGGTCTCACTAATGTCTGGTAAGCCATGGTCTTAAGGGGTTCAGATTTGACCTGGAGGTTTCTACGTAGAAATCCTAATGTTTGGTTTGCTTTCTTTGTTGACCTTTTTATGTGGGTGTCCCACGACAGGTTATTTGAGATATCCACGCCAAGGTATTTGGCTGAGGTGACCGACTCAAGTAGGACTCCATGGAGTTTATAATTGCTGGGAATAGGATGTTTACTTCTGGTGACGTGGATAACTTGACATTTGGAGGGGTTAAATTCCATGTCCCACTCCAACTCCCACTCTTCTAATCTCTTAAGATCATTTTGGAGTGTGACCGATTCATTTGCAGATGTCAGTGATAGATATACTGCAGTATCATCTGCAAAGATGCGGACTTTGGAACTGATGTTTTGTGGGAGGTCGTTTATGTAGGCTAGGAAAAGCAGAGGTCCAAGTACGGATCCCTGTGGGACTCCAGAGGACACCGGAATGGCCTCTGAACTAGTACCATTAAGGACAACTGACTGGAGTCTATTATCTAGAAAACTCTTAATCCACCTTAATGTTTGACCTCTGACTCCATATTCATGCATTTTTAGTAGTACTTTCTCGTGATTGACCTTATCGAAAGCCTTACTGAAGTCTAATAGGATTAGGTCTACCTGATGCTTATTGTAGACAGAGGTAACCAAGTCATTGACTAGCATTACTAATTGGGTCACGCATGACCGTTTTTCTCTAAAACCATGCTGCAAATGGTACAGAATACTGTGGTTTGTGAAGTGTTTTGCTATCGAGGAGGAAACTATATGTTCTAGTACCTTGCATAGAACACATGTCAGTGAGATAGGCCTATAGTTGGCGGGGTTTGACTTGTCCCCTTTTTTGTAAATGGGAGCAACATTTGCTGACTTCCACTGGGCAGGCAGTGATCCTTCGTTGAGGGATTTTTGGAATAAGACTTCAAGGATAGGTGAGAGTTCTTTAGACAGGGTTTTAAGTATGATTGGCTTAATTAGGTCAGGACCACTAGCCTTGTGGGGGTTCAAGTTATTGAGAAGTTTCTCTATGCCATTTGAGCTTACTGTGATCTCATTCATGTTTGGCGTGGATTTACCATTCAGGTTTCCATATGTGTCCTGAATTTTCATTTTACAAATGGAGGTAAGTCTTAGTGGGGATTTGGAGCTGAAGACAGACTGAAACTGTTTGTTCAGTGCTGTGGCTTTAGCAGCTTCTTCGTGATGGAATTTGTTTTCATGCTTTAGGGGTGGCATTGATTTGAAATCTTGCTTGGAATGCTTAAGGATGGAATACAGTTTCTTGGTGTTTGGCCTGTAAGGATGGGAGGCATCAGCACTGTTTAGATTTAGGATGTTTTCTAGGTATTGATGATAAGCCTCTTTGACCTCTTTCCGCACTAAATGTTTTAGATCCAGGAATTTCTTGCGATTTGAAGGCGTACTTGACTTCTTAGTATTTTTAAAGGCCCTATTTCGCCTTCTAATCATTCGCTTAACACTCTGATTGACCCAGGGTAGGTGATCTCTTGACGATGACTGTTTGGATGGAATCCATTTATCTGTAAGGGTGTTTAGAGCATGAGAGAAATGTTCCCATAGCTCTTCAGTGTTTAGTGCGGTATATTTATATTCGTTGGTCATAACCTGGTGATAGTCACATAATGACTGTTTAATGGCCTGCCAGTTTGCTTTCTTATAGAGTGGAATCCTGCGAGGCTTTTGATAACATATCCTTGCGGATGTGTTGACTTTTATTTCGACTACATTATGATCACTGATGCCAGGTAGAATATTGACCTGGTTTACTAAACTGGGGTTAGTTGTAAGGAATAAATCCAGGATGTTGTTTTCACGGGTGGGGAGGTTAACCATTTGGGTGAGGTTTGTATCATTAAACGTTTCGATGACCTGCCTATAGAAGGATGGGTGTTTGCAGTCGGTGGATGGGCTGGTAGTGTCCCAGTCCATCTTTGGTAGATTTAGGTCCCCAGCCACCCAGATGTTGGAGAAACGTTTATTAACCTTTTCAATAGACTTACAGAATTGATTGAAACTGTCTATATCAAGCTCATGAGGTTTGTAATAAGCTCCAATAACAAGAGACTTATTTCCTACAAGGTCTAATTTTACCCATAGGTCCTCGCATTCAGACTGTAGGTCGGGCATTTCCTGGGCTGTTAAGCAGTCCCTTATAGCAATAAATATACCTCCGCCTGCCTGATTGATACGGTCACGACGGAAAATGGAGTAACCTAGGTCTGGGTCAAACACTTCACTAGTATAATGCTTAGGTTTAAGCCAGGACTCAGTACCTATTACAATATCCGGTTTTGATGAACTGATGAATTTTCGCCCAGAACGGGTTTTCGCCTAACTGGGAATAGCAAGTCGCGAGAGATCACGCGATAGTTCACGCTCCAGTTACCGAAAAAATAAATAAACATACCTTGTGCACTTCCAATCTATTTCTAACTGATCATAGAGATCAGACAGGTAAATAAGCGGTGAAAACTTTAAGCCTACCCCAGTTTTCACTAATTTTACTGTATCCGTTTTATGTCGCCATATAAATATCATTTTTTAAAGAAATTAGCAATTTTGACGTCATTCCTGATTATTGAGAATGCTCAATGAGGTACCGCTATTTTGTCTACTTTTCTCAAAAAGTAAACAGTCGGTTTTCTTCGAGATTTTTGTGAATGAATGGTAAAATATTGTTTATTTGGTGACATAAAATTGTTTGCAGTGTATGACAATTCTAATCCTATTGGAGTCTGTTATGTACTACATCGTCGGAAACCAGTAACACGGGATATACAAGACGTCTACATAAAAAAATTCTGATAATTTATTTATTATATTAATTTATTTAATTAAACTCATATTCGCATAGCACTTTCCGCCCCTGATCCGATGGCAGGATTTCTGACTATGATTTTGAAGCTTTCCGGACATTATTTGTTATAAATGTGTGCATTGGTGTTTACAGTAATCATAAATATAGATATAAACAACGTTTAAAATATATTATCTTACGATTTTGCTGTTTATATTCGACAGTGTCCATTCTAGGATTGAAAGAGTAGGGGGGAATTTCTCCTCTGCATTCCAAAAACATGGGGGAGAAAAAAATATAGGGGATTAATAATTATATTCCATACCTCACCATCTTGCTGAATATACAGTTAATGGTAAGTATGGTGTAAACAAGGCCGATGGTCGAGTTGACCGCGTACATGTATATATGTCAGAGCTTTATGCAGCATATCTATGCAAATCGGCTGGCTGAACAGACTTGACAGATTCAGAATTTCAGATACCTTCCGATTGGTACTAGTGTCACTATCAGTATATTCGGTAGGAACCCGAGTCTCGATGTTAGGGAATGGCATGGGAAAGAAGTCTGTTATCCTTCACTTTTTGTTAAGCATTTTGAAAGCTATGATGGGGGGAACACATTAAAATAAGTCAAAATTATCAGTACTAATTTTCTTTTGTGCATTTGCTATTAATTTATAGTCACTCGATTTAATATTTAAACAGAAAATATTATCTAATAAATTATAGTATTATTAACTTGAAAATAAGTATTTCTCGAATTTTTTCGTCTACACGTGGCACGATTCGTATTACATCATTAGCTCTTCGCAACAAATGAGATAAGCATACATGTCAGAATGTAGTGTAAACAAACCGATTGGCAGTCTGGACATCGATAACCTTGATTTTATTTATTTCTACGCAGTTTAATTTATGCGCGATAATCCCGCACTCGATTTAAAAACATGCATGATCTTTAGAAAACCCATCTGTCTGATCTGGCGACCACCATACCATCTGATCTATATACTTCCCGATCCAAGGATCGAACCCGGGTTGCATTAGTGAGAAGCGAACGTGCTAACCACTAAGCGCTAGGTCAAACAACCATTATACTTTATTGACCCTCGCAGTATGAATGTAGGTTATTGTGTCTGTCTGTATATATGTATACAGTATATATGTTAACAGGATAACTCAAATAGTTGTGAATGAACTTTGATGAAACTTTGTTGAAAGTTATTGAGGGTTGGTCCTTTAGGAAGTGATTCAATAATGGAAGAAATCGGTCTAGGCATACGGTGATGGTGGTCAGCCCACCGCGGATGTTTGCATCTCTCCAAGTGCTGTTCTCTAGTTAGTTTATGTTGATAGCCTCAGCGTGGTACCAGATTTTCAAAGTGAATAAAACTAGCGAGAATATATGCTTACTACATAGGGTCCATTCATGGTCAGAATTTTTGGGAGAAGTGAGAAAGCACATGATCGCTTCCTTAAATGGTGTTCTTTAATATACTTCTGCAAAATAGGGTTAAAATGCACAGTACAACCATTAAATACAACATTTGAATAGAAGGAGTGCTTTATAATGGGCCAATGTATATTAAGTGGGGCCCCCAGAGGGCGAAGTCATGGTCCCTAGGGCGACAATTTCAGCCCCCACATCGCCCTTTAGAATGATCCCTGAGTCTACATGTACATATACATTGTATATATACATACATGTAAAGCTTATGAACTGTGAAACAATTGCTCGCTTGTCCGTTATAGGTAATTGCAACTATGTTGTTTGTTTCAAGGTGTTAAGTGAAGTGTCTGAAAAATGGATTTGGGTGCAGATGATGGTGTGTGTGAAGAGGAACCCGATCCGACCCATGTTGAAGATCCGACATGGACACCAGGCAGCCCTATGCAACCAGGCAGCCCTATGCAACCAGGCAGCCCTATATCACCTGACCAGTCTAGCTTTCATGATAAATATAAGTATGTAAAATCTTGTCTTCATTTTGGGAAACTATAATTGGTTTTCAAGACAGTTTTGTGAATTTATTTTGTGCATTATATTTGTTTTAGCTAGGTGTGACGAAAGCCCTGGGAGATATTGCGATACCCCCTGTCATCTACGTGTGTTAACACGAGCGTTTTGTTGATTTTGTTTATACTGCTTAGCGTATGCAACTTGTCATTGAGGTGCAAATAAATATTTCATCAGATCCAAAATGGCCGTCTTGTTACTATAAATATATTGTGTTTAATGTTTCCCTACCATATGTTGAAGTATTGTTCAAAGTACCAGAATCATTATAGACAGTTATATCATCATAACTATATAACATTTGCTTCCGTTCCTGTGAAAACATAATTATATGTATGTATGTTCCATTAATGTCAAACCCCTTGAATGGACCTAGACATGTTTTCATGGGCAAGCTTAGCCAACCTAAGTGGTTAACAAGTACTAAGCAATGTATGTGAGGTGCCTTCCAATGGCACTACAGTACGTACATGTCCTGGCTGAGTATCGAACCTGGGACCGTTCAATTCCAAATCCGACGCTCTACCACTGGACCACGGACGCCACACATACGAGCAACTGACGCAAAAATAAGTAAACTTGTATAATATATATATAATAAATAATATGTATATACACAAGCAGCTTTTAATAGAATGTTTATTGTTATATTAAATATTTGTGTTGCTAAAAGGAGCATAATTTGATTTCATTTAAAAGTCATGTGACCTGGTTTAATCTTAAGATGACCACCTCCATTATTTTCTATGTGAGATAATCAACCTGTCATAACTTCTTTCATTGCAGTGCGATTTTCAAAATTCTTTCACCACACATGTTTTAGTGAGCTATGGTGTTCAAGAGTAACCCTTTAGTCAGTTTAGTGTTCTACTGGGAGAATACCAATCAAATTACATCCTAAAATGAATTTGTACAACTGCTTGCTCGATGCATTCATTGTGATGCACATACATTATATCTGTTCTCAGTGCTACTTGTCCATACTAGGGCTCATTCTAGAGGGCAACTGGGTAGAAATAGTCGCTCTAGGGAGTCGCTCTAGGGACCCTGACTTCACCAACTTGGGGCCCCGCATCTCTTCTTACTAAGACTCTTCTAATGATTTGAGTTTGAATTATGTTTTATTATAACCTCTGCAAACAATAATTTAATGTGTAATGGATTCAGCTACCCTTCCAATATATATATGTGTGTGTTTGGTTGTGTGTCATGAAACAAGGTTGAGGCGGTGTAGTTGTGTTATTTGGAGGTGTAGTTGTGTTATTTGCAGGTGTAGTTGTGTTATTTGCAGGTGTAGTTGTGTTATTTACAGGTGTAGTTGTGTTATTTGGAGGTGTAGTTGTGTTATTTGGAGATGTAGTTGTGTTATTTGGAGGTGTAGTTGTGTATTGGAGGTGTAGTTGTGTTATTTGCAGGTGTAGTTGTGTATTTGGAGGTGTAGTTGTGTTATTTGCAGGTGTAGTTGTGTTATTTGGGGGTGTAGTTGTGTTATTTGGAGATGTGGTTGTGTTATTTGGAGATGTGGTTGTGTTATTTGCAGATCAATTAGTACATCTTGTTGTGTGTCATGAAACAAGGTCGAGGCGGTGTAGTTGTGTTATTTGGAGGTGTAGTTGTGTTATTTGGAGATGTGGTTGTGTTATTTGGAGGTGTAGTTGTGTTATTTGCAGGTGTAATTGTGTTATTTGGAGGTGTAGTTGTGTTATTTGCAGGTGTAGTTGTGTTATTTGCAGGTGTAGTTGTGTTATTTACAGGTGTAGTTGTGTTATTTGGGGGTGTAGTTGTGTTATTTGGAGATGTGGTTGTGTTATTTGGAGATGTGGTTGTGTTATTTGCAGATCAATTAGTACATCTTGTTGTGTGTCATGAAACAAGGTCGAGGCGGTGTAGTTGTGTTATTTGGAGGTGTAGTTGTGTTATTTGGAGATGTAGTTGTGTTATTTGGAGGTGTAGTTGTGTTATTTGCAGGTGTAATTGTGTTATTTGGAGGTGTAGTTGTGTTATTTGCAGGTGTAGTTGTGTTATTTGCAGGTGTAGTTGTGTTATTTACAGGTGTAGTTGTGTTATTTGGAGGTGTAGTTGTGTTATTTGCAGGTATAGTTGTGTTATTTGGAGGTGTAGTTGTGTTATTTGCAGGTGTAATTGTGTTATTTGGAGGTGTAGTTGTGTTATTTGCAGGTGTAGTTGTGTTATTTGCAGGTGTAGTTGTGTTATTTACAGGTGTAGTTGTGTTATTTGGAGGTGTAGTTGTGTTATTTGGAGGTGTAGTTGTGTTATTTGGAGATGTGGTTGTGTTATTTGCAGATCAATTAGTACATCTTGTTGTGTGTCATGAAACAAGGTCGAGGCGGTGTAGTTGTGTTATTTGGAGGTGTAGTTGTGTTATTTGCAGGTGTAGTTGTGTTATTTGCAGGTGTAGTTGTGTTATTTACAGGTGTAGTTGTGTTATTTGGAGGTGTAGTTGTGTTATTTGCAGGTGTAGTTGTGTTATTTGGAGGTGTAGTTGTGTTATTTGCAGGTGTAGTTGTGTTATTTGCAGGTGTAGTTGTGTTATTTGCATGTGTAGTTGTGTTATTTGCAGGTCAATTAGTAAATCTTGTTGTGTTCATGTAATGTTGTAGATCAATTAGTAAATCTTGTTGTGTTCATGTAATGTTGCAGATCAATTAGTAAATCTTGTTGTGTTCATGTAATGTTGCAGATCAATTAGTAAATCTTGTTGTGTTCATGTAATGTTGCAGATCAATTAGTAAATCTTGTTGTGTTCATGTAATGTTGCAGATCAATTAGTAAATCTTGTTGTGTTCATGTAATGTTGCAGATCAATTAGTAAATCTTGTTGTGTTCATGTAATGTTGCAGATCAATTAGTAAATCTTGTTGTGTTCATGTAATGTTGCAGATCAATTAGTAAATCTTGTTGTGTTCATGTAATGTTGCAGATCAATTAGTAAATCTTGTTGTGTTCATGTAATGTTGCAGATCAATTAGTAAATTGTGTTGTGTTCATGTAATGTTGCAGATCAATTAGTAAATCTTATTGTGTTCATGTAATGTTGCAGATCAATTAGTAAATCTTGTTGTGTTCATGTAATGTTGCAGATCAATTAGTAAATCTTGTTGTGTTCATGTAATGTTGCAATGTCGTTATGATTGGATTCATTAAAGCAACACTACATGTATATCGGAATGAAGGATGTTTGTGCTAAAATTTACCAGTTAAACAATATCATTTCCAATGACTATATATAAGATACATGTACGATAAGATAATTGTTTATTATAGTGACTTGTGTTTTCCAACATATATTCAATATAATGTGAAATTTTAATATATATATGTTCTTAAAAAAAATGCAAACATTCGCACAGAAAAGAAAAATATTAAAACAATACAGCACCCTCGTATATATGCAAATTATTTATCTACAAATGTATGTAATCAATGTTTAACCCATTCAACCCCAAGTAACTGACATGGACTGGTGCATGCTATTTTTAGACCAATAAATTAATAAGAAAATTACATTTGGACCAGTTCATTTATCAAAATGGGTAATTTTATCTAAAAATAGTAATAATTATTACTGGCAAAAAAGTGCAGATCCTGATGAGACGGCTCATTACGAGCCGGCTCATCTGGATCTACACTTTTCATAAGCCTATTTAGAGGCCTGTGGGGTTGAAAGGGTTAATGTGTGTGATGCAACAGCTAATGTTGATACAGCTGTGTTGAATGTTTGCTCTGATTGCTTGTAGCGAATGATTTGTTCCGAATGTACGCAGGGCATGACGAGCCGATTCAGCAAAGTCATACATGTTGTTATATAGCAACAACGGAAGGTTAATGACTGAGAATATATTATAGAATGTGTGGTAGGATTGCTACTTGTTACAATTTCAAATGTTATAATATTTTTAATCCATATATTCTTTAATCACTGAAATATAAACATTAATTTATTGCAACCATTAAAAGTAGAGACATTCTTTACTGATTCTCAGATCCCCTGAACTAGCAAATGTAGAAGAGGACCTCATGGACACTTCTGATGAACAACCTGAATCTCCAGTAGCTAACATGGAAGGTGAAGAAGCTAATGAAAATGAAATTTCACAAAGTTATACTCAGGAAGACGAAGATATTGCAGGAGTTGAAGCTGAACTTGAAGGCTCACATGCAACAGAATCTTCTGAACATGATAGTTGTGCCTTTGAATCAGCCATGACACCAGTTGAAATGGATGAACAGGATGCTGAAATGGATTCTAGTGGGGAAATTGAAGTAAAGGATATACCTGGTACAGGGGCTGATGTATATAATAGTAATGTAGTTAGTAGTGATAATGAATGTGGTAGTAATATAGATGGTGCTAATATAGATGAAAATGAAGTAGCTAATGAAACTGAAGCAACAGACCAGGTTGAGAGTGAACGAGAATTACAAGGTACTTGTGATGAAAAAAGAGATTCACCAGAACCTCTAAGTAGTGAAGATAATACAGAGGGTGATCATATTGGTTCTGTTGAAAATGAAAGTGAAGATGAAAAACATATAGATGATGTAAATGAATTAGATATTGGTGTGAATCAGAATAATTCTAATGTTGATAATATTTCTGAAAGTGACAGAATAAGAGACCAGTTTGAACATGAAAGAATTAAAGAACGATCTCAGTCACCTGGATCTTCAGAAGTAAGCTCTACCTCACTCGATAAAGCTGTGCTGGGAGGTACACTTGTCTCAGAAAGTATACAAAAGGTGCAGGAAGACCATGTGCAATTCAGTCGCCAAATAGACAATATATGTCCTGAAACTGAGCATTGTAGACAAGAAATAGATAGCTTTAAATATTCAAACAGTGATAAGTTCACAGGAAGAGGAAGTGATGTAACAAATGTAGACAGTTTGCAGCAAAGTATTAATATTGTAGAGAAGGGCAGTCAAGATTCTAATGAACTTGACAATTTATCTACCTTGTCTGTTAACGGTTCAAGTAACAGTGAGGATGATGATGATGTTATTGATGACGATGATAATGATAATTTAGATTTGACTGAAGGATCTGATGAAAGAGTGCATCTGTCACAAAGATATATATCAGATAGACACGCATATTCTGATATTCAGACTGTTGATATATCAGCTGAAAATGTTACTAGTTCAGCAAATGTTGTAGACAAAGATTTACTTAAAACTGAAAAAGCCACAGCAGTTAAAGAATTAATTGACATAAACACAGAAGTGGAGGAGGGGGAAATTGCTGAGATGCAGGTGAGTGCAAGATGAATATATGCAATATATTTTCTGAAACTAAAAACATTTGATACGTTAGTAAGTTTCAGAATTTTCTTCACACCTTGATTTGGAGTTTAGTGGACATTATAATTCATTCCAGAACCAGTCAATAGTAGAAGAACTGTGTTCGAAATACTATGGGCAAAGAACAGAAAGTGGAAAGCACTGGACAACCAGTCCATAGAAAATATGGGTACACCCAGGCTGATCTGAGAGGCTTTAAATGCTACTTAAAACAGTGCTATTTCTGTGGGGCATCCTACTGAATCATTGGATATTGATGTGTGTGAACATTAATGTTAGTTAATTCCTTATATTAGGAATTAGGGTGTATTCTACAGGGGACAAACGGGCAGGGTGGGTCAGAAAAGAGGCAGGGTGCATTTTGAAGCGGGAGGGGATATTTGGGGGTTATCCCCCATGGAACATTTTGCTAGCTTACGATGATTGATCAAAAGAGGTATAAAGCAACACATATTGAGTTCTAGTTTATATAGGTCTGCCCGTCTGAATGGCACTCACCTGTTGATGCTTATATAAAAAACAAAACGCCCTATCATTCCGCTCTAGAAAAAACCCATTTTATATCTACTATATCAACACCTCATCCTGTCAATTATATTGCCAATATGCAGTGTGCTATGCCCAAATAATATACAAATAACATCCTGTTTGTAAGGGATTAGCTGACACGGTTTAAAATTGAAATATTAACTCGGAGGCAGCTAGTCTTGGGAATTAGATTATATAATAACTGCCATAGGGTAAATATCTATTCATTCTTTCATCGCATTTTACATTGTACAAATGATATGAAAATTGATTTTGATGCCATGTTTGCCCATTTTCCACCAGATACATGTAATAGGGCAAATAGTTGACTTCGCTCATTCAGCCAGTGAAAGCGAAGTGGACATGGAAAAAGCAACAAGACCCCCCCCCCCCCCCAGTTGAATGCTTTGACGCCATTATTTACGTTCAGGAAAATACTATTCTAGTCTATTTATGTTCTTCTTAGGCCGAAGACCAACTGTCAGAAGCATCTCTAGAAGAGGTTTCTGATGAGGAAGAAGATGGAGAGTTAGGTGTGGGAGAGAGGGGATCAATATCTGGCATGGAAGAAGTCTCATCAGAGGAGGATGACGAGCTAGACGAGGGAGGGGACATGAAGGCTGAGTCTGGAATGGAGGAGATCTCGGACGAGGTGTGAAAAGTTAACAAAGTTTAACCATTTCAACACCACAGACCTGAATTGGCTTACAAAAAAGTGTAGATCCAGATGAGCCGGCTCGTGACGAGCCGTCTCATCAGGATCTGCACTTTTTTCAAGTAAAATAACTATTTTTAGAATTTTTTTACCCATTTTGATAAATGAACTGATCCAAATGTAATTTTGTTATTAATTTATTGGTCTAAAAATATCATGGACCAGTCCATGTCAAGTTACTTGGTGTTGAATGGGTTAATACCTACAAGGCTAGAAACAATAGTAATTTATGTTGTTTTGGAATGGCTACTGGGACCACCACTAACTGATCTTACTGCATCTCTAGATTCCAACCAGACATTGCTACGTATATATTGTATAGTGCTAACTGCTAGTTCAACTTTGAAATAGATAAACCAATGTTGATCAACATAAATGAAACTTGCATTTTGGTTCACTCAAACGAGCATAGAAAAGGTTGCCCACCATCGCAGGTTATCAACACAGTAGAACACATCAAAACCAGATACCCTTTAAATGAGAAAATCCAGACTGGACGATTATATCAGTTCCGGTTTCTTTCTTTGATCGTTATTACATTATATTATAACCTCTCTAAATGGAAACGCGTCTATTCGCGAATACCGCATCAGTTTTCATAACAATCTGAAAACAGAACTGCGCTGAACGTTCTGCTCTGTTCGCCTTCGGGCTCTTACATTTACATCTTTCTGCCTGAAAAGATGAAATAATTATGTGTACATTCCTTACATTGTGCATAACGATGTGACGAAGACAACGGCAGACCAATGTTACAAACATGATTTTAACTATACTGATTGTTTATCTTTATTTAATATGATGTTTAAAATCACTCGCAACCGCTTTTCCACGAAACCAAACCTCTGTGAACCGGACTTCTACTTGGTTTAGAAGGGGTTTCACTGTTTGTATTTCATCTGTGTGAAATAGTTAACTGAATTTTAAGCAGTCGTTGGCTTATCCAGTGATTATGTGTCCTGGTGTTACCAGAACCTTTGCTTACAAAATGCATTAGTCCTGGTCATTACTATATTTCAACAATTAAATTTTTTTTATGCAAATTTAAGCAGGGAAAGAAAATAATTTTTAAGCTTGTAATTAACCTTTGTAATGTCTTATTTTCTTGTATGTATGGAAAGATAATATATTTCTAAATATAATTCATAATTATACTTGTACCGCGTATGCCGAACCTTCGACTTGCATTGACTTGTAATGACTTTGTTGGATCTTGTAGGAAGAAGAGAGTGGTGAAGAAACTGTCAATGTGAATGGTGTAGAAGATGTTAGTTCAGATGAAGATGAAACCAACTTTAAGCAGGTGGAAGAAGTGAAAGCGAGCGAAACTAGAATTGTAGAGGTGAAACGGAGCAAGAGCAAAGATGTCATTCAGATTGATGACACAGGAAAGGAAGAAGGTGCCATAGTGAAAGAAATCTTAGAAAACATGACGATACAGATAGAAAACAATAAACTTGAAAACAAAACGGATGCTGTTGCACGAAGACGAAAGTCAAAGGATAAAAAGGATAGACGAGAAAGTGTTAAATTTAGATTAACGTCCAGTTCAGTTAAAGACACTAGAGATATAAATGAACGTTTAAAAGCACAGGCATGTTACGGAGATGATGTGGAATTAGACTATGATGATACGGTGCATGATGAGAGCAAAGATAGGCAAGCTAGTGAGTCTGACGGAGAAATAACAGTAAGTATGTGGAGCATGGCCCTGCTGGATGATAACCTTGATAAGTTGTTGTTGACCAATAAATGGCCCATATTGAGTTTGGGGACTGTACATTGTATGTTAGAGGTAGGGCTGTGTATTGCCAGACACCTTCTGATACGAAACATTTTGCAGTGTGGGTTTACCTATATACAATACTGTACAATGCAGGAAACAAATGTTTTATCGACAACATATGTTTTCACCGTACATATAAAATGGTCATACATGTATGTATACTATAAAGTCTATAATAATAATGTTTGGTGTATATAATAGCAGATATAATAGCAGATATAATAGCAGATATAAAAGCAGATATAATAGCAGATATAATAGCAGATATAAAAGCAGATATAATAGCAGATATAATAGCAGATATAAAAGCAGATATAATAGCAGATATAAAAGCAGATATAATAGCAGATATAATAGCAGATATAATAGCAGATATAAAAGCAGATATAATAGCAGATATAATAGCAGATATAATAGCAGATATAAAAGCAGATATAATAGCAGATATAATAGCAGATATAAAAGCAGATATAAAAGCAGATATAATAGCAGATATAAAAGCAGATATAAAAGCAAACAGACTGGGTCAGACTTCTCTGCTATGGTAACTTGGAATTAGAAAGAGGTAGGGTTATAGAATACACCAACATTCTTCATTGTATGATCACCATACTAGTACAGATTCTGGGATACCTATATCCTAGGATACCCCATCTGTATATAAACATGGCTGTTGGTGCATTATGGTTACCGCATAGATTAACTTCATCAATGTCACGGTGACAGTCACCATAACAACATTGAACAGTGCCTGCTCCAGATCGTGTTAGCTTCATTTCCTGAAATATGTTAGGGATATATCAAGTAGATAACAGTTAATTATTGATATTGGGGTCAATGTGTTAACCCATTTCATTCTGGATACATTTAAAGGCTTTTGCAAACAACATATATCCTGATCAGCATGCAGTGTGACGCTGCGTGCTGATCAGGATCTATGATGTTTGCTACATAGCCAAGTGTCTTAGCAAGATCATCTGAATAGCAAACAGCATAGAGCCTGATCAGACAGCACGTTTCGTGGCGGCTGATCTGGCTCTATGTTCTTTGCAAATACTGTTTGAACGGTATCCAGAATGAAATGGGTTAATGGTCATAGTCGGCGCACAAGTTTATTATTTGTGTTTTTGAAATATAAGTTGGCGCATATGTCCGCCTCCGTGGTCGAGTGGTTAAGGTCGCTGACTTGTATACCACTGTAATCTATCATCACTGATGGTCACAGGTTCGAGCCCCGCTCGGGCCGTGTCTCATTTATAAAAGTTGGCAGTTTCTTACAGAGGTTGGTGCACCCAAGTACTGGTTAACCGCTGGAGCCTGCCCAGGAAAGGTGTTGTTAAGTAAACTGCCCGCCGGCGATATAGCCTGAAATGGTGCTGATGCAGGCGTAAAAAAACCCGAAGCATTGATCATAAGAGTAATGGTATTATAGGAATATACCGTAAACCCCCGTTTAAGCGCCCCCGGGGGCGATACATTTTGCTAAAAATTATATGCAAACTATGACTGGGACTCCTTTAAGCGCCCCCCCTAACAGTCCACTGTATATTATCCAATTTAGCTACCGGTAATTTATCTTTAATCCGCTTCTATGCAATTTCACTGCCCCTGCCGGGAGCCTCATTTCACTACAAGACACAGGTATAGCGTATCCAATAGCGACGAAATGACATGCGTGCAATTTTAGTACACAGACCATTTACATGTAGAGTAACCTTGCATCGCGTTCCATATATGGACATAGGCTGAGGCGCTAAAAAACATCAAAGTCATTCACCGCCGGCCAAAGTAATTTCAGGGATAAATATCACGTGATCGTTCCCTGTCTGCAGCTTTCACACAAATTAGTCACTGCGTCACTTTCACTAAAACAATGGATTCAACAACACGTGGGCATCGATCGTATTCGGCCGGATATAAATTGAAAGTTATTAAATTAGCCGAAGAAAAAGGTAAACATCATGCCAGTAAAATCTTCTTTGGATATAGAATTGTCGGAATCGGACATGGATGAGTGTGATTCCAGTACTACTAGTAGCACGGACATCGATAGCAGCGGACACTGAGGTGAACTTTTTTTCTCCCTTTTTTGTTCAAAATGGGGGGGGGGGCGTTTATTAGGGAGGGGGCGTTTAAACGGGGGTATACGGTAACCAACTTGTAATAAAGCTAAACAGTAGTCATGACCATTCATGTAAAATTTAATTTCAGTGGCTTTGATGATACATGTTTTGTACAATTGCAGAGTGATACATCGTCTAGCGACGGTGAGTTGGAGGAAGAGGAATGTGAGGAAGGCGAGATAAAGGAGCCAGGACAGAAACCGTACATCAAACCTACCTGTAGATTCTTTATGAGGGGTCATTGTACGTGGGGTATCAACTGTCGCTTCCTACATCCTGGAGTGAATGATAAAGGTGAGATGGGAACAATGCCAGATAGTACAGAAATTAATTTCATTGAATGCACAATCATAGGTTACGATAACTGATCACAGACAGTAAAATTGACGCCTGACCACATTTACGCCTTTCATCCGCGTCAACGAGAGTGATTAATATATGCTGTTAGAACTTGCTTCGCAATCGTTGTAAAATAAATCAAGTTTAAACAGACAGTAAAACGCCTGAATGCCAATGAATACATGCCGGGTGTGAGATATATCGAGTAATACATTGCCAGTTTGCCACACCTTTTGTAGAGACTATTATTAAAGCATGGTCACGGGTTCGAGCCCAGCTCCTACTGTGTCTCATTTATATTAAAAAGTTGGCAGTTTCTTACGGAGGTTGGTGCACCCAAGTACTGGTTTACCGCTGGAGCCTGCCCAGGAAAGGTGTTGTTAGGTAAACTGCCCGCCGGCGATATAGCCCAAAATGGTGCTGATGCAGGCATAAAACCCGAAATATAACATAACATATAGCATTGCACATACCATTTAAATGTCTTTGTTATACACAGATATGTTTGATTCTCTTGTGGTCACGTGGACAAGGATTTATGACTCAATTGGTACGACTTTATGGGTCGCTGGTCGCAGAAATGGAAGTGTAGAGTTTTCTAGAGCGGAATGGCACATAGTCCTACCCATTAGCCCCCACTAGAATAAACACAAAGTGGTCGCTTATTGCGTGTCTGTTAATGTTTAACCCTTTCAACCCCACAGGCCTCTAAATAGGCTTATGAAAAAGTGTAGATCCAGATGAGCCGGCTCGTGACGAGCCGTCTCATCAGGATCTGCACTTTTTTGCCAGTAATAATTATTAATTTTAGACAAAATTACCCATCTTGATAAATGAACTGGTCCGAATGTAATTTTCTTATTCATTTATTGGTCTAAGAATATCATGGACCAGTCCATGTCAGTTACTTGGGGTTGAATGGGTTAAATTGGGTCAGGAGGAATTCAGAATCACACCGTGGTCTCTTAGATGAAGTGATGGTTAGAAGTAGTTGGACTCTGCCTGTTATTTCCGTTGTTGCACTGTATAGCTGTATTCCGTGTTGTATGTTTAGGTTACTACCAGTTGATAGAGAGGCCAGGGTTTAACAACAAACCACCACCACCGTTCGAGGAGAAGTGGGAGGAAGAGGAGGAGATTGAGGTATGTGTACATCGTGATAGCGTAGTGGTAGTGCGTCCGCTCAGGTGTTAGATGCCCAGAGTTCACACCCAGCTGTAGATGTTACGATTGTGCTCTTGGGCAAGGCACTTATAGTTCCACATTGCTTCTTCTCTCTCCCTCGTGGCGATGCATTGCATCAGGAATGAAGTCTCGAGAACGATTAGAACTTGTTTCGCAATCGAGATAAAGACATTTGTATACAGTCAAACCTGTCTTAAGCAGCCAGCCACGGCTTTAAAAGCACAGCTGGGTCCTTAATAGAAGTCAAATCATGTTAGCATGTATAATATCAGAACCTTTTTGAAATCTGGAAACTGACTGCTTATACAGGTTGGCTGTTTAATAAAGGTGACCACTAACACAGGTTTGACTGTAAACAAATATCACGATGTGTTCAGAGCTGGAGGTTATGAAATGTTTCACAAATCTTGTGTTTTCTGAATGAAGGTGCCGAGTGCAAGTCTCAGAATCAACCAATCACTGGAGCTTGAATTTGGATCAAACTTTTATTACCTCCAGTCTTGTATTTACTATGGGCATCTTGTCATTTGCCAGAATCTAAGCAGGGTGTGTGCCTGACAGCTATAGGAGAGAAAGTTACTTGTCTATCAAATGCAAAATTCAGAGATGGGCAGGAAATATAGCTCTATAGAGAATGTCCTTTGTAAAATTAGACACTAGTGCTTTTAACAGATGTAGAAAACCTGCCGGCTCTAATCTGGAAGTTTAACGGTCACTGCTATGGATACCACTATAAAGAATTACTGTAATGATCCGTTACATGTACACTAGGGGTTAATTATAGATGCTGAGGATTTTGAAATACTAGTAAACAAATGAAACCAGTTAGTAAACGTGGCTTATCATGTATGTTAGTGATTGTATATTGATAATACTAAATATATATAATGCTCCTGCATACTTGCATAATTATGGTATCAGATTAAAAAAGATTGTTCATAATCCAGTGTCCAATATTTTAGCGGACTCCCAGTCCGGAACCGCCACCTCCAGCCCCAGAACCGAAGGAGGAGACTGCATGGGAGAGGGGGCTGAGACAGGCCAAAGAGGTAAGTCGAGCATGCTACTATAGTAATCCCCTGTTGCAGCGTAGTCGGGGTAGCTGAGGACAATAGACTGGGCTCACGTCCCTGTATGACATATCTGTGCTCGTGTAATGTTAAATTGAAGCTCCATATCAAGATAACCTTTTTGTCAGTCAGCCTCAAGGGACCTCGGTGGCCTAGTGGTTAAGGTAGTTGATTTCAAATCACTTGTCCCTCACCGTTGTTGGGTCGAATCCTACAGGGTATCAAATTCTTTCATGTGAGGAAGCTATCTAGCTTGTTGTTTGTGGAAGGTTGGTGGTTCTATGCGGGTGCAAGCTTGTTTGTGGAATGTTTGTGGTTCTACCTGGATGCAAGCTTGTTTGTGGAAGGTTGGTGGTTCTATGCGGGTGCAAGCTTGTTTGTGGAAGGTTGGTGGTTCTATGCGGGTGCAAGCTTGTTTGTGGAAGGTTGGTGGTTCTACCTGGGTGCAAGCTTGTTTGTGGAAGGTTGGTGGTTCTATGCGGGTGCAAGCTTGTTTGTGGAAGGTTGGTGGTTCTACCTGGGTGCAAGCTTGTTTGTGGAAGGTTGGTGGTTCTACCTGGGTGCAAGCTTGTTTGTGGAAGGTTGGTGGTTCTATGCGGGTGCAAGCTTGTTTGTGGAAGGTTGGTGGTTCTATGCGGGTGCAAGCTTGTTTGTGGAAGGTTGGTGGTTCTACCTGGGTGCAAGCTTGTTTGTGGAAGGTTGGTGGTTCTATGCGGGTGCAAGCTTGTTTGTGGACAGTTGGTGGTTCTACCTGGATGCAAGCTTGTTTGTGGAAGGTTGGTGGTTCTATGCGGGTGCAAGCTTGTTTGTGGACAGTTGGTGGTTCTATGCGGGTACAAGCTTGTTTGTGGACAGTTGGTGGTTCTATGCGGGTACAAGCTTGTTTGTGGAAGGTTGGTGGTTCTACCCAGGTGCAAGCTTGTTTGTGGAAGGTTGGTGGTTCTATGCGGGTGCAAGCTTGTTTGTGGAAGGTTGGTGGTTCTATGCGGGTACAAGCTTGTTTGTGGAAGGTTGGTGGTTCTATGCGGGTACAAGCTTGTTTGTGGAAGGTTGGTGGTTCTATGCGGGTGCAAGCTTGTTTGTGGAAGGTTGGTGGTTCTATGCGGGTACAAGCTTGTTTGTGGAAGGTTGGTGGTTCTATGCGGGTGCAAGCTTGTTTGTGGCAGGTTGGTGGTTCTACCCGGGTGCAAGCTTGTTTGTGGAAGGTTGGTGGTTCTATGCGGGTGCAAGCTTGTTTGTGGAAGGTTGGTGGTTCTATGCGGGTGCAAGCTTGTTTGTGGAAGGTTGGTGGTTCTATGCGGGTACAAGCTTGTTTGTGGAAGGTTGGTGGTTCTATGCGGGTGCAAGCTTGTTTGTGGAAGGTTGGTGGTTCTATGCGGGTACAAGCTTGTTTGTGGAAGGTTGGTGGTTCTATGCGGGTGCAAGCTTGTTTGTGGCAGGTTGGTGGTTCTATGCGGGTGCAAGCTTGTTTGTGGCAGGTTGGTGGTTCTACGCTGTATGTGCGTCTTTAAACCCCAAAAACATGCAAACAGATCAGTCGGGCTTGATATTGCATCCATTATTTGGCAGAACAATGTATCATATGGGATATAATGTAACACCCTAGGTGTTAGCTTACCCTCTGAGCTTTAGTTTCAATATCTCAAACATTGTAGTTTCCTACTTGTTGCCAATCTTACGGAGGTTTGTGCACCCAAGTACTGGTTAACCGCTGGAGCCTGCCCAGGAAAGGTGTTGTTAGGTAAACTGCCCGTCGGCGATATAGCCCAAAATGGTGCTGATGCAGGCGTAAAACCCGAACTAACAAACAAACAACTTGTTGCCAAACTTGTTGCTTACAAATTGACAGTTACGCAAGAAAGCACTAGAGCGACGGGAGATGGAAACTAATTTTGAACATAAGAAGATGAATCTCTCGATCGAGGACAATCCCGAGTACGACAAGGAGAACACCGTGGAGGAGGCGGTCATCGTAGAGAAATCACCGAAGAAATCGCCCGTGAAAAAACAGCCGTACTACGATAAATACGAGTAAGTTTTAACGATGGTAAATGTGAAGGAATGCTCCGTGTCATTCTATTGGATTATTTCTGAACTGAAATATAATATACAGTATAACCCCTCTAATCCGGAACCTCCTCCAAACAGGCCTTTTTCTCCGGTCCCGAATTTTCCCCTTCTATTTTCATTGTAATATAAATCCCTGTAATCTGGAACCCCTCTACTCCGGAAACTGGACACAAGTTTGTAACACAAAATGACCCCTCTAAACCGGACATGCCAATTATGAAAAGAAGCCAGTTAAACAAATATCCTTGTGTACTGTGATAAAAGTAAACACGATTGGATATTAGCAACAACCAATCAAATAATTGAGTAATGAGTACATTTTAAACTTGTTTTCAGTTTCTCCACTAAATAAAATCATTCATTTTGATTAATACTGACTGGCAAAGTATGGCAACACCTCCTTCTAAACATAGATATTATTAACATTGTGGTAATTTTGAAATTAAAATATTATAATAATTATTCCTATTATTATTCATCAAAACAAGATGTGCAGTCCATGAATACATGTTTTTAGACACGAGTCTCTTTTATTTATTGGTCACTAACTGATAACCAATTAATATATATAGAAACAATCTCTTCTATGCTGGATTTATTGGTCACTAACTGACAACCAATTAATATATTTAGAAACAATCTCTTCTATGCTGGATTTATTGGTCACTAACTGACAACCAATTAATATATTTAGACACGAGTCTTCTATACTGGATTTATTGGTCACTAACTGACAACCAATTAATATATTTAGACACAATCTCTTCTATACTGCATTTATTTGTCACTAACTGACAACCAATTAATATATTTAGACACGAGTCTCTTCTATACTGCATTTATTGGTCACTGACTGACAACCAATTAATATATTTAGACACAATCTCTTCTATACTGCATTTATTGGTGACTAACTGACAACCAATTAATATATTTAGACACAATCTCTTCTATACTGCATTTATTGGTGACTAACTGACAACCAATTAATATATTTAGACACAATCTCTTCTATACTGCATTTATTTGTCACTGTCTGACAACCAATGAATATATTTGGACAGTAATTCTATTCTTTGTTTATAGACCGCTAAGTGATGATGAGTATTACGATCAGACTCCCGTGCGCCTCCAGCAGAAGCAGCTGGAGCAGTCGTGGATGCATGGTCAGTATGAGAACTTTGAGGTGAACTGGACGCAGGATCAATACGGCATTCCGCCCCGCGGGCCGTACCCACCCCCGAGATATCCCTATCCTCCTGAGCACCATGCCATGAGAGTAAGTGTATTAGGCCGTCAGTATGTGTTAAACGTTTCACCAGCAGTTATTCTACCTCCGTGGCTCAGTAGTTTATACACATTTATTTTAGCTCGATTGCGAAACAAGTTTATACAACTTATATTTATCACTCTCGAGACCTCATTCCTGATGGAGAGAGAAGAGGCAATGTGTAATGTAAATGCCTTGCCTAAGGGCACAATCGTAACGGCTCCAGCGTGGCTCGAATTATGGGCCGTTCGTGCATAAAGCGAGCGCGCTACCACTGCACTACCACGACTTCCATGGCTTGGTAGTTATTACCTCCCTGACTAAAATTGAGATAGGGGTATATTGGTTTGAGGTTGTCTGGTCGTCCGTCCGTCATGTTGTAGATGCAATCTTGTGTGTCCAACTCCTCAAGCACTATGGGGCAAAATGGCTTCATATTTTGCATGGTGAATTGACTTTGTATGTAGTTGATAACCCAAACATTTGTATGTATTTATAGCCCTTTCACCGTTTCAACTTGGGTGAGCGATCCAGGCACATTTAAAATAAATCACTTCTGTGCTAAGTACCGAAATATTAAACATGTGTCGATGACATTGTAAGTCAAGCTGTTGAATTGTAGATAATGTATTTGAATTTAAGTTTGCTGATACTATTCTATGCCTATATGATACCTATGTTATATATGTATTACATACGTCCATGGTCAAGTGGTTTCGGTCGTTGACTTGAACCACAGTAGGTTCGAATCGGACTGGGGGAGCCGAATTGTTTCAAGTCAGGAAGCTATTCAGCAGGTTTGCGGTAAGTCGGTTGTTCTACCCGGGTGCTTGACATAGTGCTCGGAGTTGCACCTGAGGACTTCCTCCACGAATAACTGCTGGAGAGTAGCCATCATAGAATCCAAGCTGTTGGTGCAAATATAGAAACCACAAAAACATAACACGTACATCAAGTGACATTTTTGCACTCGATAACCTTTTTTTGGAATATCCAACATTTCTTGATTCACTTTAATGAAACGAAACGTTGGTCAAAAGTAATGTAGTACAAACTTTGATTGCTTGAATTCTGTGTAAATATAGGTAGAGACATGATTGTTACATCATTTTCAGGGTCGAGATAGGATTCCGCAAAGGCCGTCTCCACGTAGGTTCAGTCAATCCCCACCACCCATGCAGCAACGGCAAAGGTATGTCATCTCTGTTCCTCACACACCTCACAAGACCTGTAAACTACAGTTGTATATATCTCTGTTCCACACACCTCACAAGACCTGTAAACTACAGTTGTATATATCTCTGTTCCACTCACAAGACCTGTAAACTACAGTTGTATATATCTCTGTTCCACACACACCTCACAAGACCTGTAAACTACAGTTGTATATATCTCTGTTCCACACACACCTCACAAGACCTGTAAACTACAGTTGTATATATCTCTGTTCCACACACACCTGTAAACTACAGTTGTATATATCTCTGTTCCGCACACACCTCACAAGACCTGTAAACTACAGTTGTATATATCTCTGTTCCACACACACCTCACAAGACCTGTAAACTACAGTTGTATATATCTCTGTTCCACACACACCTGTAAACTACAGTTGTATATATCTCTGTTCCACACACACCTCACAAGACCTGTAAACTACAGTTGTATATATCTCTGTTCCACACACACCTCACAAGACCTGTAAACTACAGTTGTATATATCTCTGTTCCACACACACCTCACAAGACCTGTAAACTACAGTTGTATATATCTCTGTTCCACACACACCTGTAAACTACAGTTGTATATATCTCTGTTCCACACACACCTCACAAGACTTGTAAACTACAGTTGTATATATCTCTGTTCCGCACACACCTCACAAGACCTGTAAACTACAGTTGTATATATCTCTGTTCCACACACACCTCACTAATTTAAATGATACATGTTTAATTTTGTTCAATTGTGGATCAAGTATTTACAACGCTGTCGAGACCTCATTCCTGGTGGAATCCATGCATAAGGGCACGATCGTTACGGCTACAGCTGGGCGTGAACTCTTGGCCTCACGATTTCTTGAAATTTGTCAGCATAAATGTTTGTTTGTGGAATTAAGTGTGCTGTCTAAGGACACCATCACCATGCTTCTGACGGCAGGACTCAAACTCACAACCTCTCATTTACCAGGCACACACGTATCTGTCCCACCATGGAGGCTCCATTCATTAGTGATTAGTGGTCTTGTAATAGAACAGGACAAGACAAGACACACCTATTCCATTTTAATACAAGTCAAAGGAAAAATAGAAATATGATGCTGTGTAAAAATAAATTTGTCTGCAGGAGTTGGGTCAACCAGAAATTCAACTCTTCGTAAATAGAACAATAAATAAGTTGAAAGAAGAGCCCACCTGACACTACAATTCCGTGATTGTTTCATTGTAAGCTGTACGACACTGGGAGTTTATGGTGTATAACTATGATGACTATTGCAGGCAGATGAGACCACCCCAGCATGAACCACGAGAAATGGTGCAAAGGGAGAAAATCCGAGATATGTCTCCTCCACCCCAAAAATACCCACCACCCTCGGGCAGAGGTAGGGGCAGGGGCAGGGGTAGACCCAAGGCCGACGAATGGCATGACCCATGGACACGTGCTAATGCTAACAAGTATGTATGTTTGTGCATATAGACCATAGCTAATGCAACAAGTATGTATGTTTGTGCATATACACTAGCTAATGCAACAAGTATGTATGTTTGCACATATAGACTCTAGCTAATGCAACAAGTATGTATGTTTGCACATATATAATCTAGCTAATGCAACAAGTATGTATGTGTGTGCATATACACTCTAACTAATGCAACAAGTATGTATGTGTGTGCATATAGACTAGCTAATGCAACAAGTATGTATGTTTGTGCATATAGACTCTAGCTAATGCAACAAGTATGTATGTTTGCACATATATACTCTAGCTAATGCAACAAGTATGTATGTTTGCACATATAGACTAGCTAATGCAACAAGTATGTATGTTTGCACATATAGACTCTAGCTAATGCAACAAGTATGTATGTGTGTGCATATAGACTCTAGCTAATGCAACAAGTATGTATGTTTGCACATATACACTCTAGCTAATGCAACAAGTATATATGTTTGCACATATAGACTCTAGCTAATGCAACAAGTATGTATGTTTGCACATATACACTCTAGCGAATGCAACAAGTATGTATGTTTGTGCATATACACTCTAGCTAATGCAACAAGTATGTATGTTTACACATATAGACTCTAGCTAATGCAACAAGTATGTATGTTTGTGCATATACACTCTAGCTAATGCAACAAGTATGTATGTTTGTGCATATACACTCTAGCTAATGCAACAAGTATGTATGTTTGCACATATACACTCTAGCTAATGCAACAAGTATGTATGTTTGCACATATAGACTCTAGCTAATGCAACAAGTATGTATGTGTGTGCATATAGACTAGCTAATGCAACAAGTATGTATGTTTGTGCATATAGACTCTAGCTAATGCAACAAGTATATATGTTTGCACAAATAGACTCTAGCTAATGCAGCAAGTATGTATGTTTGCACATATACACTCTAGCTAATGCAACAAGTATGTATGTTTGCACATATAGACATGTGCTAATGCAACAAGTATGTATGTTTGCACATATAGACATGTGCTAATGCAACAAGTATGTATGTTTGCACATATATACTCTAGCTAATGCAACAAGTATGTATGTTTGCACATATAGACATGTGCTAATGCAACAAGTATGTATGTTTGCACATATATACTCTAGCTAATGCAACAAGTATGTATGTTTGCACATATAGACTCTAGCTAATGCAACAAGTATGTATGTTTGCACATATACACTCTAGCTAATGCAGCAAGTATGTATGTGTGTGCATATACACTCTAGCTAATGCAACAAGTATGTATGTTTGCACATATACACTCTAGCTAATGCAACAAGTATGTATGTTTGCACATATAGACATGTGCTAATGCAACAAGTATGTATGTTTGCACATATAGACATGTGCTAATGCAACAAGTATGTATGTTTGCACATATATACTCTAGCTAATGCAACAAGTATGTATGTTTGCACATATAGACATGTGCTAATGCAACAAGTATGTATGTTTGCACATATATACTCTAGCTAATGCAACAAGTATGTATGTTTGCACATATAGACTCTAGCTAATGCAACAAGTATGTATGTTTGCACATATACACTCTAGCTAATGCAGCAAGTATGTATGTGTGTGCATATACACTCTAGCTAATGCAACAAGTATGTATGTTTGCACATATACACTCTAGCTAATGCAACAAGTATGTATGTTTGCACATATAGACATGTGCTAATGCAACAAGTATGTATGTTTGCACATATAACACTCTAGCTAATGCAACAAGTATGTATGTTTGCACATATACACTCTACTACAACTACGTTCGTTCATTTCAGACCGTATGGCTCAAGTTGTTTGCTAGAATGTTACTGAAATGAAATTAAAATGATTTGACTAATTGACTTTTCAACTAGAATTAGTAGTGGTTATTAGTAGAAATGTTAAAACTATGTTTTATAGTCAGACAGCATAAGATGTTTTCTTTGAATTAATAATAATCGCTGATTTCCCTGAAGTATCCTTGTTGGTGTGATAGATTCCTCGCATACAGTAATGATGGGTCCTTGGCACAAATACAATGCTTGCTCTCAAAATTGTTTAATTTAATTTTCCGTTTCACTCTTATGTTGTGTATAATTGTTATTTTCAGACCAAAATCTCCGAAGAAACGGAGTAGATCCCGAGGTCGGCGACGCTCAAGGCGCTCGTATAGTTATTCATCGTCATATTCAACAAGGTATTCTAGCGTAACTGAGCAACTTTATTCAATGTTTTGAACAGTTATATTACATTTAAATTTAATACCAAATCTTAACCTTTTCATCACCAAGTAACTGACATGGACTGGTGCACGATATTATTTAGACAAATCAAGTGATCAGATAATCACAGGACTAGTCGATTTGTAATAAAAGGGGTGTTTTTGTAAAAAGTGCACTTCCTGATGGAGACGGCTCATCTGGATTTACACGTTTGCAAATATATTTAATTATCTGTAATGTTGAATGATTTAAAAATGGTTTGAAACCGAGGAACCTCTTATTTCAACAACTGTGTTTTTCATTTACCTTATTGAATGACGTGTGCATTATCGTGATTTCAGTTCGTATTCTGGATCATCACGTTCAAGGTCACGATCTTCATCATACTCCTCTGTATCCAGTCATTCCAGCAGGTCGTCGTCCAATAGCAGGTAACCCATTGTTCATCCAGTCATTCCAGCAGGTCGTCGTCCAATAGCAGGTAACCCATTGTTCATTCAGCAGGTCGTCGTCCAATAGCAGGTAGCACATTGTTCATCCAGTCATTCCAGCAGGTCGTCGCCCAATAGCAGGTAACACATTGTTCATCCAGTCATTCCAGCAGGTCGTCACCCAATAGCAGGTAACCCATTGTTCATTCAGCAGGTCATCGTCCAATAGCAGGTAGCACATTGTTCATCCAGTCATTCCAGCAGGTCGTCGTCCAATAGCAGGTAACCCATTGTTCATTCAGCAGGTCATCGTCCAATAGCAGGTAGCACATTGTTCATCCAGTCATTCCAGCAGGTCGTCGTCCAATAGCAGGTAACCCATTGTTCATTCAGCAGGTCGTCGTCCAATAGCAGGTAACCCATTGTTCATCCAGCAGGTCGTCGTCCAATAGCAGGTAACCCATTGTTCATTCAGCAGGTCGTCGTCCAATAGCAGGTAACCCATTGTTCATCCAGCAGGTCGTCGTCCAATAGCAGGTAACCCATTGTTCATCCAGCAGGTCGTCATCCAATAGCAGGTAACACATTGTTCATCCAGTCATTCAGCAGGTCGTTGTCCAATAGCAGGTAACCCATTGTTCATTCAGCAGGTCGTCGTCCAATAGCAGGTAACACATTGTTCATCCAGTCATTCAGCAGGTCGTTGTCCAATAGCAGGTAACCCATTGTTCATCCAGTCATTCCAGCAGGTCGTCGTCCAATAGCAGGTCGTCGTCCAATAGCAGGTCGTCGTCCAATAGCAGGTCGTCGTCCAATAGCAGGTCGTTGTCCAATAGCAGGTAACCCATTGTTCATCCAGTCATTCCAGCAGGTCGTCGTCCAATAGCAGGTAACCCATTGTTGAGTGAAACAATTGATGCTGCATAATAAGCATGATTCATTCATTCATTCAATTGTTGTCTTATGTTCATCTGGCCTGTCTGCGTGGGTGAGACAGACTTATATTGTTGTCCTGTGTCTATCTGACTGTCCATGTGGGTGGGTGAGACAGACTTATATTGTTGTCCTGTGTCTATCTGACTGTCCATGTGGGTGGGTGAGACAGACTTATATTGTTGTCCTGTGTCTATCTGACTGTCCATGTGGGTGGGTGAGACAGACTTATATTGTTGTCCTGTGTCTATCTGACTGTCCATGTGGGTGGGTGAGACAGACTTATATTGTTGTCCTGTGTCTATCTGACTGTCCATGTGGGTGGGTGAGACAGACTTATATTGTTGTCCTGTGTCTATCTGACTGTCCATGTGGGTGGGTGAGACAGACTTATATTGTTGTCCTGTGTCTATCTGACTGTCCATGTGGGTGGGTGAGACAGACTTATATTGTTGTCCTGTGTCTATCTAACCTGTGTGTGTTGGTGGGACGGAGGCTAAGGAAGGACGATGGTTTTAACTGAAGGATCACCTGAGCTTGAAACAATGCACCTCCTCTACCATTTAATGTTGTATAGTTGCTAAAAACCGTATAACCAGACACCCTCCATGTAACATTGTAGTTCCAGCTCCATGGTGGCTTGCAACAATTATAAAGTGTGTTTTCTATGACCTGTAAGATACAAATATGGATTCACTTATTTAGCATGCCATGATTCTGTTGATAGATCTCGTTCCCCGGCTCCAAGGTTGGTACCCAGGCATGGAATGAGGCGTCCTGTACCAGCCGGAAACCAGCAAAACCAGCCAATGAGGAGGCCACCGGTGCAGGCGAGACCGGCGTAAGGATAATAACATAGGATTTTAACTTTTAAGTCTCAACCAGAAACCATAATAAAATAACTGTTTAAATTTGAAACAGAAATCGCACGTGAAGTGTAGGGTATTAACTAGCTGCGAAAATAACAGTAAAATATGTCGTGAAATTTGGAAAAACAAAAGTGAGCAAAAATTTGCCATGAACTCTTCTTGGAGATCCAGAAGTAGATGTTAACAATGCAAAACACAGTTACTGTTTGCTGTCAATTTAGACTGCCCAATCATGACAACTACAGCAATCGACCGATGCCAGTATAGCCCTCAATTCTCTTTCATTCCAGTCTAAACTAGAATTATGATGGCAAACATCATCTTGCCGCCAAAGTGTATAAATAGTCTGCAACTTAAAAATGGAGTTGCAGAATGTTCTGACGAGTTCACAAACATAACTAGTTATTTGTTTAGTCGTGCAATAGAAATATCGCCATTAGTATTCAACCGATCTTCATTGCTGTTCACCATTCAAGCTTTATTAAATGACATCCAACCAAATAAAATGTGAACTACGTTTTGCAGCGCTTACTATTCATTTTCAACTGACCGCATAACGCACGAAAAATTGCAATTCAGGTAATTTACAGGGTTATTGTTATTGAACTTATTTAACTTGCCTTCTTAGAACGATAAAAGAATAGACGGATCTGTAGTCCAGTGGTAACACGCTGGACTGGTAATCCAGGGATCGCAGGTTCGATCCCCCGTCTGACCCTAATAAAATTAACAGTCTTTCAGTTGGGACTTTAAACCAAAGTCTCGTGTTGGTGCTTTACATCGTGCACGTAAAAGAACTAGAGGAGACTCTGGAATGGGTCTCTGTCTGTATCATTGCACTATCCGCCACAAATCTAAAATGACCAATCTCTTCAGGAGGCGTCGCTCATATGGGCAACCGGTAGCGACGATAAATGAACGTAAAACACACACACACACACATCCAACCTAATGGTTCATGAGATTGTAATGTGATACCTTCTTGTACAAAGGTAGTTGATGATGAACTCGTGTAGACTGAGCATATGAACATTTCAATTTGCCAGAATTTGTGGAGCTTTTATAAATGTACGAAATGTTCAAATCTGGCTGTGATGCAATATATCAGTATACCAGATATTCCAATTTGTGAGAATTGTCCGAGATTTTGAAGCATACCACATTTTCTGTTACTGATTTCCAGCGAACCTCCGAAGAGCTCTGTCACCGTTCAGGTACGCCCTGGTAAGGTCCCAGAGAGGCGACCTTCGGGTGTGTCAAACTCGCGATCTGGAGCTAACCCTGTCCCTGCAACTAAACCTGTAAAAGGACCTGCCCCGCCACCTGGCCGACAACCACCAAGCATGGGACAGCCACCAAATCGGGGGCCACCTGGCCGACAACCTACAGATCGCCAGCCACCAAACCGACAACTGCCAAACCGGCAACAATCACCACGGCAACCACCAAGCAAGAATATGGGTCAGCAGATTGCAGATGTTGGGCATGGTAGAAAGCCTCCCCAGAAGGCAGCTGCAGCACCGCCCCCTCAATCCCAAAGGTTTGTACGACCTATTCAGGTACAGCAGCACTGTCCCCTCAATCCCAAAGGTTTGTACGACCTATTCAGGTACAGCAGCACTGCCCCCTCAATCCCAAAGGTTTGTACGACCTATTCAGGTACAGCAGCACTGCCCCCTCAATCCCAAAGGTTTGTACGACCTATTCAGGTACAGCAGCACTGCCCCCTCAATCCCAAAGGTTTGTACAACCTATTCAGGTACAGCAGCACCGCCCCCTCAATCCCAAAGGTTTGTACGACCTATTCAGGTACAGCAGCACTGCCCCCTCAATCCCAAAGGTTTGTACAACCTATTCATGTACAGCAGCACCGCCCTCTCAATCCCAAAGGTTTGTACAACCTATTCAGGTACAGCAGCACTGCCCCCTCAATCCCAAAGGTTTGTACGACCTATTCAGGTACAGCAGCACCGCCCCCTCAATCCCAAAGGTTTGTACAACCTATTCAGGTACAGCAGCACTGCCCCCTCAATCCCAAAGGTTTGTACAACCTATTCAGGTACAGCAGCACTGCCCCCTCAATCCCAAAGGTACAGCAGCACCACCCCCTCAATCCCAAAGGTTTGTACGACCTATTCAGGTACAGCAGCACCGCCCCCTCAATCCCAAAGGTTGTACGACCTATTCAGGTACCGCAACACCGCCCCTCAATCCCAAAGGATTGTACGACCTATTCAGGTACAGCAGCACCGCCCCCTCAATCCCAAAGGTTTGTACGACCTATTCAGGTACAGCAGCACTGCCCCCTCAATCCCAAAGGTTTGTACGATCTATTCAGGTACAGCAGCACCGCCCCCTCAATCCCAAAGGTTTGTACGACCTATTCAGGTACAGCAGCACTGCCCCCTCAATCCCAAAGGTTTGTACGACCTATTCAGGTACAGCAGCACCGCCCCCTCAATCCCAAAGGTTTGTACGACCTATTCAGGTACATCAGCACTGCCCCCTCAATCCCAAAGGTTTGTACAACCTATTCAGGTACAGCAGCACTGCCCCCTCAATCCCAAAGATTTGTACGACCTATTCAGGTACAGCAGCACCACCCCCTCAATCCCAAAGGTTTGTACGACCTATTCAGGTACAGCAGCACCGCCCCCTCAATCCCAAAGGTTTGTACGACCTATTCAGGTACCGCAGCACCGCCCCCTCAATCCCAAAGGTTTGTACGACCTATTCAGGTACAGCAGCACCGCCCCCTCAATCCCAAAGGTTTGTACGACCTATTCAGGTACAGCAGCACTGCCCCCTCAATCCCAAAGGTTTGTACGATCTATTCAGGTACAGCAGCACCGCCCCCTCAATCCTAAAGCAATCCCAAAGGTTTGTACGATCTATTCAGGTACATTCTTAGTATTGTGTGCTGTAGAATCATCAGAAAAGAAGGGGAACATTAACTTTGTGTTAACTAATTTCCTTGTAGCGTACCAAAATGCTGTATTATCTCTGTGAGTTGTTGAATTAATCCCTGATAACAATCTGTGATTATTATTCCACGCCAAGTGGATATTTTGACAGGCGGATCTGTAGTCCAGTGGTTAGCACGTTGGACTGGTAATCCAGGGATCACAGGTTCGATCCCCCGTCTGACAGGCGGATCTGTAGTCCAGTGATTAGCACGTTGGACTGGTAATCCAGGGATCACAGGTTCGATCCCCCCATGTGACCCTAATAAAATTAACAGTCTTTCAGATGGGACTTTAAACCGAGGTCTCGTGTCGGTGCTTTAATGAAATGTTCAGAAAGCCGTAAACTTTGATTCATCAATCTATCCGTTGTTTCCTGGCTATATGTGTAGCATCACTGGAGTTACAACTTGTATCGAAGGTGAAACAATACAACTGCTAGAGTTATGAATACCCAAGATAATGGAACAGTTTATATCTTGCCCATTGTGTTACATTCATTTTGCCTGCAATGTTTTCATGTGATGCTTTCTTGTATTTTCAGAAAATTCCAGATGGCAGTCAAAACTAGAGACAGGTAAGTTTACTTAAATCACAAAATACGCGACGTATACCTACAGATTAGAATAAATGGATTGTTGTTTCCGTGTTTTAAAAGATTTGTTTTCGTTTTAACTCGCCGTGACAAAGTCGTGTAAAGCTGTAGTGATTCTAATTTAAAATGTCCTCCGATCCAGGTTGGCCAGCTTCTTGCTATAAATAGATTGTTTCATTTTTGGGAAAACCGCATACAAGATATCATTATGAAATGTATTGTGATTTTCTATTGGGCATCGAGAACAAATGGTCACTTTTGTTATTATCAATATTTAGTGTTTTAATGTTTCTTTTTGTTTGTAGTTAAACCTATTTACATGTCTCTATAAGATTCATGATGGTACCTTAGTGTATAATGAATGTTCCTTGCATTTCAGACCACTTCCTCAGTCAGCCTTAAGTAAAGATAGACCAATGGGAAAACCAACGTAAGTATAACATGATGTCACGTAATACTTCTGCTGTATATGACTAGTGTATTATCTAACAACAGTTGAACAATTTAAAAAAAGTTTTAGGGTTCGCACAGTCTTGAAAAGCCCCTAAATTTTGAATATCTGCCCAAAAGGCCCTAATACGAGATGGAAGCCCTAAAAAGTGCATATCAGACCATAAAAAGGCCCTAAATTAAGGTAACTCTACCACTTTCCAAAAAATAGAGTATATGCAAATGGCGTAATATAGAAAGGGGAGGTAACTATTTGCTATAATTTAAAGATCATGGCTTCAGTGGAGAACTTTATACTCAGGCATTCTACATGACTCTATGTGTACTGTATGTTAAAACCAGCCAATCTTACTGTTGTTTTTAAAGATTAACTTATGATTAAAATGAAAAGTTTTGAACACATCACCGTCATAATATTCTGGCAATGTCTGGATCGCTTACGTTTTTCTCCAGATCACGTAGACGTAAAGCAAGCAGTTCTAGCAGCCGTAGCAGGTCACGGAGTCGCTCGTCATCATCATCATCTAGCTACAGTAGTCGATCATCTCGTAGTTACAGCCGTAGTCGTAGTTCCTCATCCAGCTCAAGTGGGAGCGCCGACTCCGACCATCTGTATCGCAATATTGGGGCTCGAGAAAATCAGAAAGCTGTTCCAGTTGGTAGAGGAAAGCCAGGTGCGTTATCAGTAATATGTCTATGTCAGCAGAACCCTGTTTCTGTTATGATCCCAGCTAAAGGGGGAAGGAAATTATCCGTCTGGACCAAAATAATAATATAAACTTTATTTAATTTACAATGATTGCAAAACGAGCTGTAAACAACCTATATCTATAATCATGCTTGTTGGCGCGGATAACTGCGTATATGTGGTCGTGTGGGAGGAAACCGGAATACCCAGAGAAAAAGGCGCGCGATTGCTTTCTTAAAATGGTGTTATTTAATTTATTTCAACAGAAAAGGGTTAAAATACACGATATGACCATTTATAAATAGAATATATGAATAGAAGCAGTGCTTTATGATGGGCCAGTGCATCTTACTGGACAACATTTTTGTATGAAAATTGTAAAAAGAAATTAAATGGTGAGGTTTTGGTTAATTGAAGCCCTAAATAGATGCTCCTTGAATTGAAATTGACAGCAATGGAATCCCTAATCTCATTGTAATGCATTTACATTAAGCTGAATCGTTGCATCCCAAATTATTTGTTTGGATTTAAGAAATTGTTGTTATATTTTAGACCTTGCCAGGCATGGCCGACTACCAGCAGCTGGTCGTGTTGTGCTAGGGAAGCAGGGTTTGAAGCCAACGATTGGGGAGACCAGTCGTCCATCATCTGTGGCACAAGCCAAGGTTGTGAAGGATCCACTGAAGATGACGGGACTGAAGTCGAACATTAAACTTACCCTCATAAAGGTATGCAGATCTAACCAGACTTGTACTGCATTCTGGGATATTCCCTCGTTGGACGTATATGCCATGTTAGTATTTATTTGTGTGATCTCCTCACTAATGATATGCGGCTGACTCGAAGTTACAGGCATGGATAATCAAAGTGGTGGGCAGCGGTTCTTAGATATTTTTGGAATAATTAATTGAATAATTAATGTAAATATAAGTAATGAATCACAGGTTAATATTTTCCATCGGGTATGAACTACATTGCGTGTGTTTAAAGTTAGTGTTGCGGGCGAAGCGATTCATTCCTTGAATATGCCATCTTTTGATTTGGACCAATCAATTCACAATAGATTCAAGTATTCTGCGACCGCCTATCAACATAACCCATTTACAGCTGAATTTTGATAATGGGTTGATTCCTGCTTGAAGTTTGGTTAGTGCATTCACCGCACATAAAGAAGACAAGACAAGATGCAGATCCGTAGTAATGTGACGGTGTTTGATGACAAGATGCAGATCCGTAGTAATGTGACGGTGTTTGATGACAAGATGCAGATCCGTAGTAATGTGACGGTGTTTGATGACAAGATGCAGATCCGTAGTAATGTGACGGTGTTTGATGACAAGATGCAGATCCGTAGTAATGTGACGGTGTTTGATGACAAGATGCAGATCCGTAGTAATGTGACGGTGTTTGATGACAAGATGCAGATCCGTAGTAATGTGACGGTGTTTGATGACAAGATGCAGATCCGTAGTAATGTGACGGTGTTTGATGACAAGATGCAGATCCGTAGTAATGTGACGGTGTTTGCCCATGCAACTTTGGATGTGCTTTTACGGCAGGATAAAGACAAAAATGTGATGATCGCATTTACTTGAAGCTTTATTTAATTTAACTAAACCCTACCCTGTATTTAATTATGTACACTGGATGATTTGTTGTCACATTTAAAGTGTTGTAATCTTGAGCTCGACTATGTGAGGGCGAAATATTGTACTATTCCCTGCGCTACAATTTGGTTAAATCTATGCAAGCTATAGTTGAAAATAAGTCAAAAATCTCATGGAATTTCATTACAATTGTGTAGCAAACACATTTAAGCAATGATTTTCATGCAAACACATTTAAGCAATGATTTTCATGCAAACACATTTAACCAATGATTTTATAATTTGCATATATCATCGGATGTCTGCCAGCAGCTCTTGTTACACATGCAAATCTGGCTGCAGTTTATGGCATGTTGACCACTCAATGCATGCATTGAAACTTTACATAATTGTTTTTTCGCATCAAACTATAAGCTGTACAAATCCAATTAGTTCTATTACTTATTTACCTCCTTTTGCCACTTTGCCACAGAAATCCTAGTTACAGTTTATGGCAGGTTGCCGCTCAGTATCTTGCATTGTTTTTTGCAATTTACGAAAATTGCGCAATTTTCCATTTGATTGTTTTCAGTTATGAATTGGTTATGTTTAGTTGCGAAATGTGAAAATATGACCTGAATATAACCTGATCTACAGGGGATGGAAGACAAGTTGTTCCAAGTACATACCGGTACTATTTTCTGTCTTGAATATTTCAGCAAAGTGAGAAAGCTCCGGCAGGTTCTGTACCGGATGCAGTGAGCAGAAAGAGACCAGCTGAACCCGCACTAGATGCCCCACCCATGAAGCGACCTGCAATTCCTAATCCACCAAAGATGGGTAAGATTCTACTAAACAATATGAACAACGTGTCAGGAATCACAAGCTGTTTACAAACATTACACTACTCACCAAGATGCAGCGTATCCAGAATCACAATGCACAAACGCGAATTACTAGTACATGTATATATTTATAATTATCAAGTCAAAAGCTACAGGCCACAAACATGCAAGATATTTCAACCCAATATCGGGTCCTCCGTGGCCGAGGTCGTTACTTCAAATAGCCTGCCACTTGCTGTTGTAGGTTCGAGTTCCATATGGGGTGTCAAATTATTTCATGTGAGGAGTCCAGCTGCTTGCGGTAGGTTTGTGCTTTTACCCGGGTGTCTGTAATACTGCTCAGATGGGCAACAGCGCTCTTTATCTGATTAGCGCAGTGGTTAGAGCACTCGCTTCTCACCAATGCAACCCGGGTTCGATCCTCAGACTGGGAAGTATGTGAGATGGTACGGTGGTCGCTAGATCGGACAGGTGGGTTTTCTCCGGTTTCCTCCCGTACGAATAGCCACATATACGCTTTCATCCGCCTCAAAGAAAGTGATTAATATAAGTTGTTAGAACTTGCTTCGCAATCGTTATAATTTATATATATAATAAATAAAGTTAAACTTAAACATCTTCCTCCACCAAAAACAGCTGTAGAGTCGAAGCATGCCCTATGCTGTTTGTGCGACTTAACTTTCAAAAAACAAATCGACTATATCTTAGATATTTTGACTTTCCATCACCTTTAGAACCATATTGAATAATGGTGTAGTCGTACAGATAAATATTTCCTACAATTATTATTTACTCGAATTACTGCTATTGTAGTTACCGTCGTAGTTACCGTCGTTGTGCATCCTAATGTTTACATACTTCTATTCATTTGCTTCGGAAAGGGTGTGTGTAAACAATGGTAAACTCAAATGTGTTGAAAGGTTGTAGGGTGAGGGAACCTTCTGAAAGGTTGTAGGGTGAAGGAACCTTCTGAAAGGTTGTAGGGTGAGGGAACCTTCTGAAAGGTTGTAGGGTGGGGGAACCTTCTGAAAGGTTGTAGGGTGAAGGAACCTTCTGAAAGGTTGTAGGGTGAGGGAACCTTCTGAAAGGTTGTAGGGTGAAGGAACCTTCTGAAAGGTTGTAGGGTGAGGGAACCTTCTGAAAGGTTGTAGGGTGAGGGAACCTTCTGAAAGGTTGTAGGGTGAGGGAACCTTCTGAAAGGTTGTAGGGTGAGGGAACCTTCTGAAAGGTTGCAGGGTGAGGGAACCTTCTGAAAGGTTGTAGGGTGAGGGAACCTTCTGAAAGGTTGTAGGGTGGGGGAACCTTCTGAAAGGTTGTAGGGTGAGGGAACCTTCTGAAAGGTAGGGTGAGGGAACCTTCTGAAAGGTTGTAGGGTGGGGAACCTTCTGAAAGGTTGTAGGGTGAGGGAACCTTCTGAAAGGTTGTAGGGTGAGGGAACCTTCTGTAAGGTTGTAGGGTGAGGGAACCTTCTGTAAGGTTGTAGGGTGAGGGAACCTTCTGAAAAGTTGTAGGGTGGGGGAACCTTCTGAAAGGTTGTAGGGTGGGGGAACCTTCTGAAAGGTTGTAGGGTGAGGGAACCTTCTGAAGCTCTTGAAAGGTTGTAGGGTGAGGGAACCTTCTGAAAGGTTGCAGGGTGAGGGAACCTTCTGAAGCTCTTGAAAGGTTGTAGGGTGAGGGAACCTTCTGAAAGGTTGCAGGGTGAGGGAACCTTCTGAAGCTCTTGAAAGGTTGTAGGGTGAGGGAACCTTCTGAAGCTCTTGAAAGGTTGTAGGGTGAGGGAACCTTCTGAAGCTCTTGAAAGGTTACAGGGTGAGGGAACCTTCTGAAGCTCTTGAAAGGTTGTAGGGTGAGGGAACCTTCTGAAGCTCTCAATTGTATAGCATGTCAATCCAACCGAGAAACAAATTTAGGACTGTTCTTTTACGAAGCATATATCTTATTGTTAAATATAAATAATACATTGAATATATATCGCATAGGACATAATGCAGTGTTGTCCCGTATAAATATAGGGGCCTCCAGCGAGTGGTGCTGGTCGTTGACTTATAGGGGCCTCCAGCGAGTGGTTCTGGTCGTTGACTTATAGGGGCCTCCAGAGAGTGGTTCTGGTCGTTGACTTATAGGGGCCTCCAGCGAGTGGTTCTGGTCGTTGACTTATAGGGGCCTCCAGCGAGTGATTCTGGTCGTTGACTTATAGGGGCCTCCAGCGAGTGGTTCTGGTCGTTGACTTCAAGTCACTTATCGCTGCAGGTTCATATTCCACTGTGGTCGTCGAATTCTTGCATGTTAGGAAGCTCTGGTAGATCGTTGGTTCTACCTGTGTGCCAGAAAAACTGCTCGGAGGGGCATCCGCTGGTCTTCCTCCCCTAATAATAGCTGGAGAGTCGCCATATGACCTAAGCTAAGTAACGTTAAAACCCCAAAAACAAACAATTGTCTCATAAAAAGTTTCATATATATTGTAAACGGTTATTTGTAGTTAGGGTTGTGACTGTAGCTGTTGTTGTATTTACAGCAGATAAACCCGTTAAGAAATCAGAGAAGGTTGTGCCTGTATCCCCAGTCAAGGTTCCAGCACGCCCACCTGGACCTGCAAAGCCTGTCCTTGGGGCACCAGGCGTTACTACGGTAACTTTGAAAAAGAAGAGCACTGTCTCCAGGAGAGAAGAGCTCCTTAAACAACTCAAGGCTGTAGAAGATGCGATTGCTAAGAAGAAAAAGAAAATGGGTTGAAAAAGTTACAACATGTATCACGAAAATTAAATTAATACTGTGTACGACGAACACAGGGAGGAAATCGTAGGAAGTGCTAGTGAGAAGGTTGTTGAGGTAGATGCTGGCGTGTGTAGAAACCGTTAAGCTGTAAGCTGTAGACAATCCAGTTGATGAACTGTCGAACACAAAACATGCTGCTCCAAAAGCTGTTTATTATAAACTCTACATGGTATAACAAATGCTACAAAAAAGCATGTCATTCTGACGGGCCACAAAAAAAGCATGTCATTCTGATGGCTGCATGGAATATAACCGCTTGACGGCGACGTGTCATCATCCTTAAGCAACATGATGCAGGTCATTCTGACGGCTGCATGGAATATAACCGCTTGAAGGTAACGTGTCGTCGTCCTTAAGCAACATGATGCGGGTCATTCTGACGGCTGCATGAATATAACCGCTTGAAGGTAGCATGTCATGTCCTTAAGCAACCTGATGCAGGTCATTCTGACGGCTGCATGGAATATAACCGCTTGACGGTAACGTGTCATCGTCCTTAAGCAACATGATGCGGGTCATTCTGACGGCTGCATGAATATAACCGCTTGAAGGTAACATGTCATGTCCTTAAGCAACATGATGCAGGTCATTCTGACAGCTGCATGGAATATAACCGCTTGACGGTAACGTGTCATCGTCCTTAAGCAACATGATGCAGGTCATTCTGACGGCTGCATGGAATATAACCGCTTGACGGTAACGTGTCATCGTCCTTAAGCAACATGATGCAGGTCATTCTGACGGCTGCATGGAATATAACTGCTTGAAGGTAACGTGTCCGAGTGCTTACGCGGGATGTGTTCATGACCCACTGCTCAAGTTGAATATCTGGCCGTTTGATGTTTCAGTTACGGAAGTTTAAACTAGAAATCTAGAATGAAGAACCAGATTTACAAACAAGTTATTCAGTTATTTTTTTATAATTTTGTTACATGGTACTTGATCAATTTACAATTTTATGTTTTATTTATTTGGGTATATGAACTGACAACCTGTGACTCGAAAATTGTTTCTGGTATATATTATTTAATATTGTGTGTTTTATGTGACTGTAATCAAGGAGATATGTTCCTGCTTTGTTCATTGCAAGACACTAACATTAACTAATAGCAGGATTCATATCTGGAATGTACAATTTTGTTTTTGTGCTATATGCAGAATATTTCAATTGTGCACACATTTCTTTTGTAAATTGCAGTTTTGTAAATCTAGCCTAGTCTGATAGCTCTACAATTAGAAACCTTTATGCAGGCATCTAGTAACTGTGTCCTACACTGGTAGAGCGAGTTTTATCAAATTTGAGTTATCATATATATGTCAAACAAATCTCTCATGTATGAAGCATAATCATAACATTATGAACTGGGCATACAGTGTATTCTGGAGTGGAAGGCAGGGCAGCAGCTGGGTCAGATAAGGGGCAGGGTGCATTTTGAGCCTCGACGATGTATGGGGGGGGGGAATTTTGGGGTTAACCCCTAGAAAAGTTTGCTCAATTACGGTGATCAGAGACAGTAAGGCAGGACATATTGGTGAAGAGAGCGGACGAGTTCTAAGCTATATATGTCTGCCCGAATGAAGGCATCTGTTGAGGCTTATATAAAAACTTGTTTTTAAAGTCAAAAGGGCGACGCGCCATGCAATACCACCCTAGAAAAACCCCTATGGGTTATGTCATTTATAAGAGCATGTATGTTCTAGATTAAGGAAAACCTGAGGAATGCTTGGAATGTTGCATACTGACATCTTCACATATAACGGAGACAAAATGTGATGCATAAAACCGGCATCAATAGTAAAGACCAGTTCACTGTAGCAGGAGGTAGTAATGTGGCATTGCTGGCCACGGCTGGTGGAAAATTACTGTAGTAGATGTCTGTGCATCATTTAGTAGGCTGGTGTCTGTTTGTTTCGGATGGGGGGTCCACGAGGTTTACACATGTTTATTATTCCTGTCCTTGTCATCCGATCTTCATGAAATGTTGCCACCTTGTGTGTGGGTACAATGCATGTGATAACATGTCATACTGCGCTAGCAACACCGGAGTTATGGACCTTGGATTGACATCATGTCCATTGAGTGGTTTAACCCAGAGTTTAACCTTGTAAATGACCTCTAATTCTTATACTTCTTATCTAATCTTGCAGTATTGTGATGTAAAGTGTCCTGGCAACACCACATGCAACCCAGCATTAGTAGATACTAAAAATAATCAAATGCTTGCCGCTTAAACTTGGTAGAAGTGAGCAATATCAAAGGTGGTCAGCATATGGATGGGATGGTGTTAAAAGGTCTTATTTTAGGTCCCCATAGCATGTCGCATGCACCCGGGTTCAAGGTTACTTCTCAAAATAAAACAATGGTGTTCAAATAAATTATAATTGTGTACCTAGTAGAAGCGTGGTTGTGGGTCACCATGACATCTGTGTTTGTTTTTATATCAAATGTTTATTTCCGAGATAGAGCTTTCCCTCTGATTCCATGACTAGGTTTTGCTTTAAAATGTCTTGCCAATTGTCGAGCATGGATGCAGAGATAGACGTACAACTTCATCATCACCGAGCAAGTATTGTCACCTGTCCATCAACTATTTCTAGTGCGAGAGGCAGAATTCCCAAACAAAAGTATGTTTCCATCTTATCACCGAGCAAATATATTATTATGGAGTATCAAGTTTGTAAATAAAAAATGTAATTTAGTTTATTAAATATGAACTGACACTGAGCTATGGTTTGTTGCAATTTGCACCCAGCTTACAACCTATCATAACCATCTCACCAAGCAAAGTAAATTCTTAATTGAGGCTGTAACTCATACCAGGGGCTGTAACTCCTAATAATTGGAACTGTAACATGCAACTCGTGCTTGGGGCTGGAACCGTAACTCGTAGCCATCAATCTTATAACTGATGACATAGTATTATTTCCATTTATACAATATTTATCGATCTCGAGACCTCATTCCTAATGGAATTCATCACCATGTGAAAGAGAGAGGAGGCAATACAGACCTCAAATAGCATTTACTCTAACTAAATAATGTGTAAATATCCAGCGGTGTTTTATAAGAGTTCACTAGCTGCGACCCCACAAAAATAAATTGCACCGGAAATACAGACAAGAAATTAAGTTACTCTTGATGTTTGTTTGGGTTTTACACCTGCATCAGCACCATGCTGGGCTATATCGACAGTGTACCGAACAGCTTGCTGTGCAGGCTCTAGCAATTAATGTAACCAGTCCTTGGTACACCAATCTCCGTAACAAACTGCCAACTTTTTCGTATAAATGAGACACGGCCCTAGAACCCATGACCATCAGTGATGATAGGTTACAGTTATATACAAGTCAACGACCGTAACCACTCCACCATGGACCATCAGTGATGATAGGTTACAGTTGTATACAAGTCAGCAACCGTGACCACGGACCATCAGTGATGATAGGTTACAGTTATATACAAGTCAGCAACCGTGACCACGGACCATCAGTGATGATAGGTTACAGTTGTATACAAGTCAGCGACCGTGACCACCAGTGATTATAGGTTACAGTTGAATACAAGTCAGCGACCGTAACCACTCGACCACGGACCATCAGTGATTATAGGTTACAGTTGTATACAAGTCAGCGACCGTAACCACTCGACCACGGACCATCAGTGATGATAGGTTACAGTTGTATACAAGTCGGCGACCTTAACTCCACCACGACCATCCGTGATGATAGGTTACAGTTATATACAAGTCGGCGACCGTAACTACTCCACCACGGACCATCAGTGATGATAGGTTACAGTTATATACAAGTCGGCGACCTTAACCACTCCACCACGGACCATCAGTGATGATAGGTTACAGTTATATACAAGTCGGCGACCATCAGTGACGATAGGTACAGTTTTATACAAGTCGGCGACCATAACCACTCCACCACGGACCATCAGTGATGATAGGTTACAGTTATATACAAGTCGGCGACCGTAACCACTCCACCACGGACCATCAGTGATGATAGGTTACAGTTATATACAAGTCGGCGGCCGTAACCACTCCACCACGGACCATCAGTGATGATAAGTTAGTTATATACAAGTCGGCAACTTTAACCACTCGACCACGGACCATCAGTGATGATAGGTTACAGTTGTATACAAGTCAGCGACTGTAACCACGGACCATCAGTGATGATAGGTTACAGTTGTATACAAGTCAGCGACCGTAACCACGGACCATCAGTGATGATAGGTTACAGTTATATACCAGTCGGCGACCGTAACTACTCCACCACGGACCATCAGTGATGATAGGTTACAGTTATATACAAGTCGGCGACCTTAACCACTCCACCACGGACCATCAGTGATGATAGGTTACAGTTATATACAAGTCGGCGACCGTAACCACTCGACCATCAGTGACGATGGGTACAGTTTTATACAAGTCGGCGACCGTAACCACTCCACCACGGACCATCAGTGATGATAGGTTACAGTTATATACAAGTCGGCGGCCGTAACCACTCCACCACGGACCATCAGTGATGATAAGTTAGTTATATACAAGTCGGCAACTTTAACCACTCCACCACGGACCATCAGTGATGATAGGTTACAGTTGTATACAAGTCAGCGACTGTAACCACGGACCATCAGTGATGATAGGTTACAGTTGTATACAAGTCAGCGACCGTAACCACTCTACCACGGACCATCAGTGATGATAGGTTACAGTTATATACCAGTCGGCGACCGTAACTACACCACGGACCATCAGTGATGATAGGTTATAGTTATATACAAGTCGGCGACCTTAACCACTCCACCACGGACCATCAGTGATGATAGGTTACAGTTATATACAAGTCGGCGACCGTAACCACTCGACCATCAGTGACGATAGGTACAGTTTTATACAAGTCGGCGACCATAACCACTCCACCACGGACCATCAGTGATGATAGGTCACAGTTATATACAAGTCGGCGACCGTAACCACTCCACCACGGACCATCAGTGATGATAGGTTACAGTTATATACAAGTCGGCGGCCGTAACCACTCCACCACGGACCATCAGTGATGATAAGTTAGTTATATACAAGTCGGCAACTTTAACCACTCGACCACGGACCATCAGTGATGATAGGTTACAGTTGTATACAAGTCAGCGACCATAACCACTCGACCATCAGTGATGATAGGTTACAGTTGTATACAAGTCAGCGACCATAACCACTCGACCATCAGTGATGATAGGTTACAGTTGTATACAAGTCAGCGACCATAACCACTCGACCATCAGTGATGATAGGTTACAGTTGTATACAAGTCAGCTACCGTAACCACTCGACCATCAGTGATGATAGGTTACAGTTGTATACAAGTCAGCGACCATAACCACTCTACCATCAGTGATGATAGGTTACAGTTGTATACAAGTCAGCGACCATAACCACTCGACCATCAGTGATGATAGGTTACAGTTGTATACAAGTCAGCGACCGTAACCACTCGACCATCAGTGATGATAGGTTACAGTTGTATACAAGTCAGCGACCGTAACCACTCGACCATCAGTGATGATAGGTTACAGTTGTATACAAGTCAGCGACCATAACCACTCGACCATCAGTGATGATAGGTTACAGTTATATACAAGTCGGCGACCTTAACCACTCCACCACGGACCATCATGATGATAGGTTACAGTTTATACAAGTCGGCGACTTAACCACTCACCACGGACCATCAGTGATGATAGGTTACAGTTATATACAAGTCGGCGACCGTAACCACTCCACCATGACCATCAGTGATGATAGGTTACAGTTATATACAAGTCGGCGGCCGTAACCATTCCACCACGGACCATCAGTGATGATAAGTTAGTTATATACAAGTCGGCAACTTTAACCACTCGACCACGGACCATCAGTGATGATAGGTTACAGTTGTATACAAGTCAGCGACCATAACCACTCTACCATCAGTGATGATAGGTTACAGTTGTATACAAGTCAGCGACCATAACCACTCGACCATCAGTGATGATAGGTTACAGTTGTATACAAGTCAGCGACCGTAACCACTCGACCATCAGTGATGATAGGTTACAGTTGTATACAAGTCAGCGACCGTAACCACTCGACCATCAGTGATGATAGGTTACAGTTGTATACAAGTCAGCGACCATAACCACTCGACCACGGACCATCAATGATGATAGGTTACAGTTGTATACAAGTCAGCGACTGTAACCACTCGACCACGGACCATCAGTGATGATAGGTTACAGTTGTATACAAGTCGGCGACCATCAGTGATGATAAGTTAGTTATATACAAGTCGGCAACTTTAACCACTCGACCACGGACCATCAGTGATGATAGGTTACAGTTGTATACAAGTCAGCTACCGTAACCACTCGACCATCAGTGATGATAGGTTACAGTTGTATACAAGTCAGCGACCATAACCACGCTACCATCAGTGATGATAGGTTACAGTTGTATACAAGTCAGCGACCATAACCACGCTACCATCAGTGATGATAGGTTACAGTTGTATACAAGTCAGCGACCATAACCACTCGACCATCAGTGATGATAGGTTACAGTTGTATACAAGTCAGCGACCATAACCACGCTACCATCAGTGATGATAGGTTACAGTTGTATACAAGTCAGCGACCATAACCACTCGACCACCAGTGATGATAGGTTACAGTGGTATACAAGTCGGCGACCGTAACCACTCGACCACGGACCATCAGTGATGATAGGTTACAGTTGTATACAAGTCGGCGACCGTAACCACTCGACCACGGACCATCAGTGATGATAGGTTACAGTTGTATACAAGTCAGCGACTGTAACCACGGACCATCAGTGATGATAGGTTACAGTTGTATACAAGTCGGCGACCGTAACCACGGACCATCAGTTATGATATGTTACAGTTGTATACAAGTCGGTGACCACGGACCATCAGTGATGATAGGTTACAGTTGTATACAAGTCAGCGACTGTAACCACGGACCATCAGTGATGATAGGTTACAGTTGTATACAAGTCAGTGACCATAACCACTCGACCATCAGTGATGATAGGTTACAGTTGTATACAAGTCAGCTACTGTAACCACTCAACCATCAGTGATGATAGGTTACAGTTGTATACAAGTCAGCGACCATAACCACTCGACCATCAGTGATGATAGGTTACAGTTGTATACAAGTCGGCGACCGTAACCACTCGGCCACGGACCATCAGTGATGATAGGTTACAGTTGTATACAAGTCAGCGACTGTAACCACTCGACCACGGACCATCAGTGACGATAGGTTACAGTTGTATACAAGTCAGTGACCATAACCACTCAACCACGGACCATCAGTGATGATAGGCTACAGTTGTATACAAGTCAGCGACCATAACCACTCGACCACGGACCATCAGTGATGATATGTTACAGTTGTATACAAGTCGGCGACCGTGACCACGGACCATCAGTGATGATAGGTTACAGTTGTATACAAGTCAGCGACTGTAACCACGGACCATCAGTGATGATAGGTTACAGTTGTATACAAGTCAGCGACCATAACCACTCGACCATCAGTGATGATAGGTTACAGTTGTATACAAGTCGGCGACCGTAACCACGGACCATCAGTGATGATAGGTTACAGTTGTATACAAGTCAGCGACTGTAACCACTCAACCACGGACCATCAGTGATTATAGGTTACAGTTGTATACAAGTCAGCGACCATAACCACTCAACCACGGACCATCAGTGATGATAGGCTACAGTTGTATACAAGTCAGCGACCATAACCACTCGACCACGGACCATCAATGATGATAGGTTACAGTTGTATACAAGTCAGCGACTGTAACCACTCGACCACGGACCATCAGTGATGATAGGTTACAGTTGTATACAAGTCAGCAACCATAACCACTCAACCACGGACCATCAGTGATGATAGGCTACAGTTGTATACAAGTCGGTGACCATAACAACTCGATCATCAGTGATGATAGGTTACAGTTGTATACAAGTCAGCGAGCGTGACCACGGACCATGAATGATGATAGGTTACAGTTGTATACAAGTCGGCGACAGTAACCACGGACCATCAGTGATGATAGGTTACAGTTGTATACAAGTCGGCGACCGTAACCACGGACCATCAGTGATGATAGGTTACAGTTGTATACAAGTCGGCGACCGTAACCACTTGACCACGGACCATCAATGATGATAGGTTACAGTTGTATAAAAGTCAGTGACCATAACCACTCGACCACAGACCATCAGTGATGATAGGCTACAGTTGTATACAAGTCAGCGACCATAACCACTCGACCACGGACCATCAGTGATGATAGGTTACAGTTGTATACAAATCGGCGACCGTAACCACGGACCATCAGTGATGATAGGTTACAGTTGTATACAAGTCGGCGACCGTAACCACTTGACCACGTCATTTAAATTCCACATGGCCTCTTCTCTCCTTCATTGGGAATGAGATCTCGAGAGTGATTAATATAACTTGTTTTGCAATCGAGCTAAAATAAATTTGTATAAACTAAAACGCACAAGATTGTGTCTTACAACAGGATATTAGATAAAATGGAAAGTTACAAAGGGCCATAACTTTGGAGAAAATTGTTGAAGTAAAATTCCAGATCGGGTTATTGAACTACATACCAAGACAATTCACCATGCTAAATATGCAGCTATTTTGCCGCAAAATGAATGAAGAGTTGACACATATGTGCATGCAATAATAAATAACAAGTTTCCGTTACCTCTTCGTATGCTAGCAGCGAAGTCATGTTTCATTAAAATATCGATACTAAATTCTGTGACATATTTCCAGTTTTCAGCTGCAAATAGCCAAACTATTTATAGCTGTTACTTTACCCAACATGCAGCATTATATATTGACGGACAGACAAATTCAAACCTATATATATCCTCCCCATCGACTATATATTAATGTCGGTTAGAACAAAGTGATTACCTACCTGCAACAATTACTTTTTCTATTCAAACATTTTCCAAAAATAATGAATGAAGATCTTTCTGTTTTTCTAAGGTTTGTCCGCGTGTACCAGACTTCCATTTCAATGGAAACAATGTTATATAAAGATAGAGACTAGCAAATTCAATTATGCATGACCGTGACATTGTTTGTAAATTTGTAACAAAATAACAAATATTATGTATGGCTAGGCGCAAATTTGCGATGTATTTGGAATTTTCATGTACATGCATCAACTTTATGGGCGTATATCCCGATTGTTCGGGGGGGGGGGGTGTATATAGTTTATTTTAGCGAAACAAGTTCTTACAACTTATATTAATCACTCTCGAGACCTCATTCCTGACTGATGGAATCCATCGCCACAAAGGAGATAGAAGAGGCAATGTGGAATTTAAATGCCTTGCATACGGGCACAATCGTAATGGCTCCAGCGGGGCTCAAACCCTGGGCCTTTCGCACCTGATGCGAACGCGCTACCATGACTTCCACTTCCTCTCGGTGTAAATAACGGTGAGGTACTGTTAATGATAGCACTGTGGTAGTTTCTATAGTTTGGCTCCTTCAATAACTATGCAACATATACATATAAAATCATTTACCACGTTTTATTAAATCTGCTGGAATAAAAAATGGGACATTCGTGTTCAGTGAAACTTTGGCATCTGAACAGCATGACTACGACTTGGAACCAAAATGTTGGCTGGAATCGGTGATACGGAATCCACCAGTAATTGAATCGGTACACCCTTACAAGACATGCACATAGAAACAACGAACGCAACAACTTCACACAGCATAATTTACAACTTCATGTACATAATACAAGAATAAAAAGGTCAAGCTTTCAACTGCATAATTCCTTAGCTGTTCTGTTTGGTCTTCTGATCAAAGTTTCAAAGACAAATACATGTTTTAATCCGATATTAAAGAATTGTAACTTTATTTTGCTACATAAACAATACTTGCCATCTTTTAATTGTTAAATAAATCTCAATTCATCATGAATTACCAGTATTACACATCTCTCTTATTGTCTAGGTTGTTCTTATATTAACCAACAACAATGTTATTTTCATCCTGGAACTCGTAGTACGGCACTTCCAGATTCAGTGGTGCTGGACCCTTTCTAATTCTTCCTGATCCGTCGTAGTGGGATCCGTGACACGGACAGTAGTAACCTCCGTATTCCCCAGCCTCGGCAACGGGTACACATCCTGAAAATTAATATCCTCACAATCATTTCAGGGAACATGTGAGGTCATCCTATATAGATTGTATAGATCTGCTCCTTTCTGGAGGAAGACCTCCAGATGTCCTTACAAGCGGAACAGCTTCCTTGCATGATGTACATGACTGGAGGCCTCCAGATGTCCTTACAAGCTGAACAGCTTCCTTGCATGATGTACATGACTGGAGGCCTCCAGATGTCCTTACAAGCGGAACAGCTTCCTTGCATGATGTACATGACTGGAGGCCTCCAGATGTCCTTACAAGCTGAACAGCTTCCTTGCATGATGTACATGTACATGACTGGAGGCCTCCAGATGTCCTTACAAGCGGAACAGCTTCCTTGCATGATGTACATGACTGGAGGCCTCCAGATGTCCTTACAAGCGGAACAGCTTCCTTGCATGATGTACATGTACATGACTGGAGGCCTCCAGATGTCCTTACAAGCAGAACAGCTTCCTTGCATGATGTACATGACTGGAGGCCTCCAGATGTCCTTACAAGCTGAACAGCTTCCTTGCATGATGTACATGACTGGAGGCCTCCAGATGTCCTTACAAGCGGAACAGCTTCCTTGCATGAAATACATGTACATGACTGGAGGCCTCCAGATGTCCTTACAAGCGGAACAGCTTCCTTGCATGATGTACATGACTGGAGGCCTCCAGATGTCCTTACAAGCTGAACAGCTTCCTTGCATGATGTACATGTACATGACTGGAGGCCTCCAGATGTCCTTACAAGCGGAACAGCTTCCTTGCATGATGTACATGACTGGAGGCCTCCAGATGTCCTTACACGCGGAACAGCTTCCTTGCATGATGTACATGACTGGAGGCCTCCAGATGTCCTTACAAGCTGAACAGCTTCCTTGCATGATGTACATGACTGGAGGCCTCCAGATGTCCTTACAAGCGGAACAGCTTCCTTGCATGAAGTACATGTACATGACTGGAGGCCTCCAGATGTCCTTACAAGCAGAACAGCTTCCTTGCATGAAATACATGTACATGACTGGAGGCCTCCAGATGTCCTTACAAGCGGAACAGCTTCCTTGCATGATGTACATGTACATGACTGGAGGCCTCCAGATGTCCTTACAAGCGGAACAGCTTCCTTGCATGATGTACATGACTGGAGACCTCCAGATGTATATACAAGCGGAACAGCTTCCTTGCATGATGTACATGACCGCTGGGATTCGAACCTACAACGTTGATGGGCAACTGATTTGAAATGCATGATCTCAACAAATTGTTAAAGGAGGTTGCTTTCAGGATATTGGATTTGGACACCCCAGGTTGATGTAGTACAACTGACCTTTCACAAGCTGGCTGGACATGAACGATTTTAATAACAATAACACCTATACATAGACTATAATCATGTGACCAGATACCATGTGACGCCATCATATTGCGGGTGAAACGTGTACAAATCTTCTCAATAAAGCGAAAACAAACAGCTGAAAACAGGATACATCACTAAATGTGTGTATTGTTGATCGGTCGATCTAGCTTGACACAGGTGAATAACCCAGATACTCATGCAATTATCTGAAATCTACAGAAATTGCAATCATGTGACTAAATATCAATTTTATATCATGTGACTTTCAACACGCAGCCATCTTCCGGGTCAATAAGCCAGATGCTCGTGGCGTCATTACTGGTTGGGTTGGACTTAGTGTGGGTGTACTGTATTAGTACCTGACTGCACATGAGAAGTTTCAAACATTACATAATATGATTTTGTGTGTTAAAAACTATACAGTTATAATATTATTATATGAATTAAAAATAATATATTTATACAAATTAATATTATATGGCGAGTAGGGTGATTAGGGTATGCTTCTCGACCCCCACCTACATGTATGGCGGGAAAAATAACTTGGGTAAGGGGACCTGAAAACCCCCCCAAAACAGTGGAAACAAAATCACCCCCACAAAAAATGCTTAGCAATGAGCGACTCGTACACTATCACGGCCCTCCGGACTCGACGCAAAATTTCACAATATCTTGATTTGTGGATAATTACCTAAATGCGTACAAATACCAAGGACGACAAGCCACTCTGGGACTTTCACTCTATCCTCATCGTGCTGTGCGTCCCGCAATGACTTCAGATCCACATTACACTCGGCCTCGATTTCTGCTGCAGTGCGGTGTTTAACAAACAATGGCTTTCCACGCCACTTAAATACCATAGTTTTGCCTTCTGGGATGCTGGACAGGTTCACTTCTATCTTGGCCAACGCCAATATATCTTTCGTCGGTGCCAGGCTGTTTAGAGCCCCAACTACTACAATTTTTCCTATGTAAAATGTTCCCAAGGCAGCAGCTGAAAAAGTAATATTTCATTATCACAAACTGATCACAGTAATGGTTCAGTCGCCCACGGGCTATTCCTTAATTGAAAGTTATTTTAGATGACCACTAACGATGGACATCTTGGATTCCAGTTCAGCAATATTTGTCATCTTCAGGCCAAATTAGCTTATTTCTTATCTGCAAATTGACCCAGGTGCTTCATTCCAAGTTTCATCAAAATTAGCTCCGCGGTTCTGGAGGAGAAACTGCAATTAATGGCCACCACGATGGCCATTTTAGACATAAAACATTTAGCTATTGATTTATCTACTAATCAAACTAACCCTCATTTATCAAAATTGACGTTGACCCAGTGACCTAATTTGAGCAGTCTTAAAAGCGAATCACCCAATGATCATTGCTTTAAAGTTTCATGATGATCGGACCAGTGGAACATATAAACAAATGCTTTGTGCTCAGGTGAACTAGTGTTCTCAGTTAAAAATATTTTTATATTCACAGTTTTAATCCAAACTACTTAGCAAATAGATTACTAGTATTTGGTATAATTGAATTTGGTTTAATTAAAAAGTGTGTTATTAAAACCAATAATGCATCCATTTGCTAAAATGTCCTACATTCGTTCAAATACTTTTAGTCTTACCTCCAGCATGAACGTATGTGAAGACACGGCTCGATTCCTCGGCTTTATTTTGGTCATTTGCATTTAGATTTCCTCGACGCCTGTAATCATCAAAGCTTGGATACTTGATATCTGTATGTGAAAATCGCACCTGAGATGGACCTGAAAACAACATTGAATATATATACATTGCATGACCTTTTAATGAGAGTTTAAACAAAACGTCATGTCCATCTCTATAACACATGTTTGTGTTGGTACCAATGTTACATGTATGGCTGTCTATATTACGTGTTTGTGTTGGTACCAATGTCATGTCTGTCTATAATATCACAGATTAGTTAATACAAGTTTATCTTAGCTTGATTGCGAAACAAGTTTTTACAACATTAGATAAATCGGTCTCAAGAACTCATTCCTGATGGAATATATCACATGTCTATATCACATGTTTGTGTTGGTACCAATGTCATGTCTGTCTCTATATTACATTGATATGTTGGTACCAATATAATGCCTGTCTATATCACATGTTTGTGTTGGTACCAATGTTGTGTCTGTCTCTATATTACATTGATGTGTTGGTACCAATATAATGCCTGTCTATATCACATGGTTGTGTTGGTACCAATGTTGTGTCTGTCTATATCATGGATATGTTGGTAATAATGTCATATCTGTCTCTGTTTAGTATTTCACATGGATGTGAAATTACCAATGTTGTACGTAAGAGATTGCTGTGAGAACCCAACCACCCCGACCTGTGGTTCTGTCATCTCTAAAAACCTGGTAGTTTAGATCATCCAGGAATATCTCCGAGGTGTGTATTTCTGGTTTCAGCCAGACTTCAGTACAAAGAGATGATATCTGGTTTGACCTGTTGGATTACTTGACAAAGTTCCGAGATTTTATTTTTAATAGACCTACAGTTGACATTGACAATAGTGATTATCTCATTCGGGCTTAGTTCAACGGATTTCTGGAAAATGAACTTAGTTGGTTTCACTTTTGGTGTGGAAGTAGCTTTGGGAGAGGGGGTTGATATGAATGTTGTCTTGCATCAGCTAAGGGAAAGCTTAGTTCTAGTGTCAAACCCCTCACGAGGACCTAGAAATGTTTTTCTGGACAGGCTTAGTTGACCAAAGAGGCTAACCAGTAATACTAATATTAGTAATAAGGAAGGTGTGCAAGGTGCATTGCTCAAGGACACTACATATATGACACCGATTGAGAATCAAACCCATTACACTTCAATTCCAAATCTTACACTATACCACTGGACCACGGACACCACACAATGTTACATTATTATGTTGAGACACGCACCTCCTAGTCCAACACAGGCTGATATGGCGGACGTTGGCAACTTGAGAGGCCATCCACTCTTCGGATTCCGTTCCACAGGCTTCTGTGTCGATACTTTGCTTAGCTTTTTAGATATAACAGGTGTTGATGAGACAACAGAACTGTTGACAAGTGCTGTTGTTGCAGTAGGAACCCTGAACACCGCTGATTTCGGTATTGAGATCATGTTGTATGGTGTCCCCTGTTTCAGCGGAAGAAGGTCACCGGCTTGTGGTGGATGTCGTAAAATTAATCGATAATCTTAAATATTTTGTAGTCATGGATTGTTTACAGTTTTTAGATGAAAGCAACATTCTGATTGTGGAGACTACCTCATTTACCGCAATCAACAAAATTAATTATTGGTGGTTTTCGTACTCATATTAATTCGATCCAAACTGAACAGAAATTGACAGGACTTCAAACAAAGAAAAAACGGGTGTATATGCATACTTATTTGTGTCATGTGACATCACAGTTGTAACTTAACGCACTTATGAGACTCTCTCATACTGGTAAATATATTATTTTTATGAGTTGATCAGCTATACGAGACATAATTATATTGGTAAAAATTAAAATATATAATAGAATTCGGATGCTGCAAAAACAACCCACACTATTGAAGGTGATAACATCATAAACACATGTGTCTGGTTCTAACAGTAAAGTTAGCTGAATAAACTGACTTGCATACTTCAAATGTTGAGCAATCAAGTATTGTGTGATTTCTGAGTTTCGAGTAGTATCAATATAGTGGTTTATATCCTCGATAGTAAAATGTCACATTTTTCAAGTCTAAATATTTGGACTAAGTGGTTTATTATGGTGTGGCGTCCATGGTCCAATGGTAGAGCATCAGACTTGGAATCGAATGGTCCCGGGTTCGATACTCGGTCAGGCCACGTATGTAGTGTCATTGAGCAAGGCACCTTACACACATTGCTTAGTACTGGTTGGCTAAGCCTGCCCAGGAAAACATGTCTAGGTCCCTGCAAGGGGTTTGACATTAATGGAACATACCTACATACATATTATTATTTGTATTCTCGCCTCCCTGTCATACTCGCGTCTGAGTGTTGGGAGTATTGTATAGATGTAGTTTATGTCAAACCCCTTGCATGGACCTAGACATGCTTTCCTGGGTAGGGTTATGCAAACTAATTGGTTAACTAGTACTAAGCAATTTATGTGAGGTACCTTGCTCAAGGACCTGCATACATGCCGTGGACTAGTATCCAACCTGGCACCCATTGATTCCAAATCCAATGCTCTTAACACTGGACCACAGATTTCTCATATTCTAGATGGTTCCATATTCTAGAAATAAAAGGTTATTTGTACACTGTTTTGTTCTCCATCACTTTACAACTGTGGCTACATCATTAAATGTTTACTCGACTGTAAACGCTAGTGCTAAATTGCCAGCCAGTCGAAATGTCAACAATGTTGGCAATTTACCAAAATTCATACAAGTTATTATCAAGTCAATTTCTCATTAATCGGTGCATGAATGTATTGGATTATCACACAAGAATGGCCAATCATCACACAAGGCTAGCCAATCATTACACAAGGCTAGCCAATCATCACACAAGGCTAGCCAATCATTACACAAGGCCAGCCAATCATCACACAAGGCTAGCCAATCATTACACAAGGCTAGCCAATCATCACATAAGGCTAGCCAATCATTACACAAGGCTAGCCAATCATCACACAAGGCTAGCCAATCATTACACAAGGCTAGCCAATCATCACATACGGCTAGCCAATCATTACACAAGGCTAGCCAATCATTACACAAGGCTAGCCAGTAATTACACAAGGCTAGCCAATCATTACACATTTTTTTTCAAATACATGGCTTCAAATATTTATCTGTGAAATATATGGCTCTTAGTTGGTTCCAAGTTTTTCAAATTGGCTCCAGTTTTTTTCAAGTGGCAACAGATGTGGCGCAGACAAAAATTCAGATAGAGGGAATCCTCAAATTATTTCCCGTGGGTTGTAACAACTATTGTTGAACTAATTGAATACCCATAAAACTTGTACATCCTGTTCTTTTATTTTCAGGAAAAGCAACATTAAGATGAAGAGTCCAGTTCAACAAGCTGCCATATTTTGTCTATTGTTTGTCGCAACACAATTTGTGAACAAGGTAAAAATAATAGAATATTTAAAAGGACATGTATTTAAATGAAATTTAAAACAAATTTAAACTTTTTATAAATTAAACCGGTTTAAATGTGTATATTTTGCGCATTATTGTGTATATTTTCCGTATGTGTATATTTCCATTATCTGTATTTCCCCGATGTCCAGTATGTATATTTTTCATATATATATGTGTATTTTCAATATGTATATTTTTTATTTGTATATATTTTCAGTATGTATTGTCAGTGCTGAACTTCCAGTTCCCAACAATATTTCAAGGGTAGGTAACTAATGTAACTAGTTGAAATACAGGCATTATTATATATCATTATGTGACAATTTCCTAGTTAATAAAGTATCTGTTTCATATACAGTTGCCACTTAATCTAAGTAACCACATGTTGAGCTTTTCAACTCAGGTGAGCAATCCAGGTCCTTCATGGCCATCTTGTTATACATTGTTGATGCATCTCTCCATGGAATAGCTTGTATATCCTTTGTAGCTGAAAACTGATTCACAAGTATAGGGTGTAAGTATGTATTGCATTGTAGCTGAAAACGGATTCACAAGTACAGGGTGTAAGTATGTATTGCATTGTAGCTGAAAACGGATTCACAAGTACAGGGTGTAAGTATGTATTGCATTGTAGCTGAAAACTGATTCACAAGTATAGGGTGTAAGTATGTATTGCATTGTAGCTGAAAACTGATTCACAAGTGCAGGGTGTAAGTATGTATTGCATTGTAGCTGAAAACTGATTCACAAGTACAGGGTGTAAGTATGTATTGTAGCCGAAAACTGATTCACAAGTATAGGGTGTAAGTATGCATTGTAGCTGAAAACGGATTCACAAGTATAGGGTGTAAGTATGTATTGCATTGTAGCTGAAAACTGATTCACATGTACAGGGTGTAAGTATGTATTGCATTGTAGCTGAAAACTGATTCACAAGTACAGGGTGTAAGTATGTATTGCATTGTAGCTGAAAACTGATTCACAAGTACAGGGTGTAAGTATGTATTGCATTGTAGCTGAAAACTGATTCACAAGTATAGGGTGTAAGTATGTATTGTAGCTGAAAACTGATTCACAAGTACAGGGTGTAAGTATGTATTGCATTGTAGCTGAAAACTGATTCACAAGTATAGGGTGTAAGTATGTATTGTAGCTGAAAACTGATTCACAAGTACAGGGTGTAAGTATGTATTGCATTGTAGCTGAAAACTGATTCACAAGTATAGGGTGTAAGTATGTATTGTAGCTGAAAACTGATTCACAAGTACAGGGTGTAAGTATGTATTGTAGCTGAAAACTGATTGTCATTGCCAAAAAGTATGTTTTCAGATGGCAGACGCATTTATATCATGAAAGTATGTTTTCAGATGGCAGACGCATTTATATCATGAATGTATGTTTTCAGATGGCAGACGCATTTATATCATGAATGTATGTTTTCAGATGGCAGACGCATTTATATCATGAAAGTATGTTTTCAGATGGCAGACGTTGGTTGGTTTCCTCATGTTGAGCCTGTTGGTTTCTACGAGACATTTACCAACTCTGCTGGATACCACTGCCAAGTACGTGCTTGTCTCTCTCTACTTACAACCATGTTTAATATGTCTCTGGTTATATTTAATGGTTGATAGCAGAAACTGTTCAGTGTTTCTAAGAAAACTATATATTATAGATAATATTTAAAATTGGTTTCATAACCTCAGACATGTGAACTGATAGGTCTTAACCCTTTCCTTTAGGTTAATAAACAATTATATCTCCATACAAACGACAGCCATTTAACCCTTTCCTTCATAGAGATTTAGGTTAATATACTACTATATCTCCATACAAGTGACAGCCATTTAACCCTTTCCTTCATAGAAGTTTAGGTTAATATACTACTATATCTCCATACAAACGACAGCCATTGAACCCTTTCCTTCATAGAGATTTAGGTTAATATACTATTATATCTCCATACAAACGACAGCCATTTAACCCTTTCCTTCATAGAGATTTAGGTTAATATAGTATTATATCTCCATACAAACGACAGCCATTTAACCCTTTCCTTCATAGAGATTTAGGTTAATATACTACTATATCTCCATACAAGTGACAGCCATTTAACCCTTTCCTTCATAGAGGTTTAGGTTAATATACTACTATATCTCCATACAAACGACAGCCATTGAACCCTTTCCTTCATAGAGATTTAGGTTAATATACTATTATATCTCCATACAAACGACAGCCATTTAACCCTTTCCTTCATAGAGATTTAGGTTAATATAGTATTATATCTCCATACAAACGACAGCCATTGAACCCTTTCCTTCATAGAGATTTAGGTTAATATACTATTATATCTCCATACAAACGACAGCCATTTAACCCTTTCCTTCATAGAGGTTTAGGTTAATATACTATTATATCTCCTTACAAACGACAGCCATTTAACCCTTTCCTTCATAGAGGTTTAGGTTAATATACTATTATATCTCCATACAAACGACAGCCATTTAACCCTTTCCTTCATAGAGATTTAGGTTACTATACTATTATATCTCCATACAAACGACAGCCATTTAACCCTTTCCTTCATAGAGATTTAGGTTAATATACTATTATATCTCCATACAAACGACAGCCATTTAACCCTTTCCTTCATAGAGATTTAGGTTAATATACTATTATATCTCCATACAAGCGACAGCCATTTAACCCTTTCCTTCATAGAGATTTAGGTTAATATACTATTATATCTCCTTACAAACGACAGCCATTTAACCCTTTCCTTCATAGAGGTTTAGGTTAATATACTATTATATCTCCATACAAACGACAGCCATTTAACCCTTTCCTTCATAGAGGTTTAGTTTAATATACTAATATATCTCCATACAAACGGCAGCCATTTAACCCTTTCCTTCATAGAGGTTTAGGTTAATATACTATTATATCTCCATACAAACGACAGCCATTTAACCCTTTCCTTCATAGAGGTTTAGGTTAATATACTATTATATCTCCCTACAAATAACAGCCAATTAGCTATCATGCAGTGGATAAGTAGTCGCCATATCTATCCCACCTACTTAGATATTACTGGGACTACATAAGATTCCAGCCTTTATTATAACATTGGTTTGGCTACTACATTGTGTGTATGTCGTATTGGTAATGGCATCAAGAGGTGCTTCTATGAGGGAAAGGGTTAATATGTGTGCTTTGTTCCTCGGGCAAGCATGAGGGAAAGGGTTAATAGATGTGCTTTGTTCCTCGTGCAAGCATGAGGGAAAGGGTTAATAGGTGTGCTTTGTTCCTCGTGCAAGCATGAGGGAAAGGGTTAATAGATGTGCTTTGTTCCTCGTGCAAGCATGAGGGAAAGGGTTAATAGGTGTGCTTTGTTCCTCGTGCAAGCATGAGGGAAAGGGTTAATAGGTGTGCTTTGTTCCTCATGCAAGCATGAGGGAAAGGGTTAATAGGTGTGCTTTGTTCCTCGTGCAAGCATGAGGGAAAGGGTTAATAGGTGTGCTTTGTTCCTCGTGCAAGCATGAGGGAAAGGGTTAATAGATGTGCTTTGTTCCTCGTGCAAGCATGAGGGAAAGGGTTAATAGATGTGCTTTGTTCCTCGTGCAAGCATGAGGGAAAGGGTTAATAGATGTGCTTTGTTCCTCGTGCAAGCATGAGGGAAAGGGTTAATAGGTGTGCTTTGTTCCTCGTGTATGCATGAGGGAAAGGGTTAATAGGTATGCTTTGTTCCTCTTGCAAGCATGAGGGAAAGGGTTAATAGATGTGCTTTGTTCCTCGTGCAAGCATGAGGGAAAGGGTTAATAGATGTGCTTTGTTCCTCGTGCAAGCATGAGGGAAAGGGTTAATAGGTGTGCTTTGTTCCTCGTGCAAGCATGAGGGAAAGGGTTAATAGATGTGCTTTGTTCCTCGTGCAAGCATGAGGGAAAGGGTTAATAGGTGTGCTTTGTTCCTCGTGCAAGCATGAGGGAAAGGGTTAATAGGTGTGCTTTGTTCCTCGTGCAAGCATGAGGGAAAGGGTTAATAGGTGTGCTTTGTTCCTCGTGCAAGCATGAGGGAAAGGGTTAATAGGTGTGCTTTGTTCCTCGTGCAAGCATGAGGGAAAGGGTTAATAGGTGTGCTTTGTTCCTCGTGCAAGCATGAGGGAAAGGGTTAATAGGTGTGCTTTGTTCCTCGTGCAAGCATGAGGGAAAGGGTTAATAGGTGTGCTTTGTTCCTCGTGCAAGCATGAGGGAAAGGGTTAATAGGTGTGCTTTGTTCCTCGTGTATGCATGAGGGAAAGGGTTAATAGGTGTGCTTAGTTCCTCGTGCAAGCATGAGGGAAAGGGTTAATAGATGTGCTTTGTTCCTCGTGCAAGCATGAGGGAAAGAGTTAATAGATGTGCTTTGTTCCTCGTGCATGAATGAGGGAAAGGGTTAATAGATGTGCTTTGTTCCTCGTGCAAGCATGAGGGAAAGGGTTAATAGGTGTGCTTTGTTCCTCGTGCAAGCATGAGGGAAAGGGTTAATAGGTGTGCTTTGTTCCTCATGTATGCATGAGGGAAAGGGTTAATAGGTGTGCTTAGTTCCTCGTGCAAGCATGAGGGAAAGGGTTAATAGATGTGCTTTGTTCCTCGTGCAAGCATGAGGGAAAGAGTTAATAGATGTGCTTTGTTCCTCGTGCATGAATGAGGGAAAGGGTTAATAGATGTGCTTTGTTCCTCGTGCAAGCATGAGGGAAAGGGTTAATAGGTGTGCTTTGTTCCTCGTGCAAGCATGAGGGAAAGGGTTAATAGGTGTGCTTTGTTCCTCGTGTATGCATGAGGGAAAGGGTTAATAGGTGTGCTTAGTTCCTCGTGCAAGCATGAGGGAAAGGGTTAATAGATGTGCTTTGTTCCTCGTGCAAGCATGAGGGAAAGAGTTAATAGATGTGCTTTGTTCCTCGTGCATGAATGAGGGAAAGGGTTAATAGATGTGCTTTGTTCCTCGTGCAAGCATGAGGGAAAGGGTTAATAGGTGTGCTTTGTTCCTCGTGCAAGCATGAGGGAAAGGGTTAATAGGTGTGCTTTGTTCCTCGTGCATGCATGAGGGAAAGGGTTAATAGGTGTGCTTTGTTCCTCGTGCAAGCATGAGGGAAAGGGTTAATAGGTGTGCTTTGTTCCTCGTGCAAGCATGAGGGAAAGGGTTAATAGGTGTGCTTTGTTCCTCGTGCAAGCATGAGGGAAAGGGTTAATAGGTGTGCTTTGTTCCTCGTGCAAGCATGAGGGAAAGGGTTAATAGGTGTGCTTTGTTCCTCGTGCAAGCATGAGGGAAAGGGTTAATAGGTGTGCTTTGTTCCTCGTGCAAGCATGAGGGAAAGGGTTAATAGGTGTGCTTTGTTCCTCGTGCAAGCATGAGGGAAAGGGTTAATAGGTGTGCTTTGTTCCTCGTGCAAGCATGAGGGAAAGGGTTAATAGGTGTGCTTTGTTCCTCGTGCAAGCATGAGGGAAAGGGTTAATAGGTGTGCTTTGTTCCTCGTGCATGAATGAGGGAAAGGGTTAATAGGTGTGCTTTGTTCCTCGTGCATGAATGAGGGAAAGGTTAATAGGTGTGCTTTGTTCCTCGTGCAAGCATGAGGGAAAGGGTTAATAGGTGTGCTTTGTTCCTCGTGCAAGCATGAGGGAAAGGGTTAATAGGTGTGCTTTGTTCCTCTTGCAAGCATGAGGGAAAGGGTTAATAGGTGTGCTTTGTTCCTCGTGCAAGCATGAGGGAAAGGGTTAATAGTGTGCTTTGTTCCTCTTGCAAGCATGAGGGAAAGAGTTAATAGGTGTGCTTTGTTCCTCGTGCATGAATGAGGGAAAGGGTTAATAGGTGTGCTTTGTTCCTCGTGCATGAATGAGGGAAAGGGTTAATAGGTGTGCTTTGTTCCTCGTGCAAGCATGAGGGAAAGGGTTAATAGGTGTGCTTTGTTCCTCGTGCAAGCATGAGGGAAAGGGTTAATAGGTGTGCTTTGTTCCTCTTGCAAGCATGAGGGAAAGGGTTAATAGGTGTGCTTTGTTCCTCTTGCAAGCATGAGGGAAAGGGTTAATAGGTGTGCTTTGTTCCTCATGCAAGCATGAGGGAAAGGGTTAATAGGTGTGCTTTGTTCATCGTGCAAGCATGAGGAAAAGGGTTAATAGGTGTGCTTTGTTCCTCGTGCAAGCATGAGGGAAATGGTTAATAGGTGTGCTTTGTTCATCGTGCAAGCATGAGGGAAAGGGTTAATAGGTGTGCTTTGTTCTTCGTGCAAGCATGAGGGAAAGGGTTAATAGATGGGATTGGCACATGTTATGACATTTAAATCCCATTTGTTGCTAGTTTTGTTTGTCCTAGAACATTGTGTTTTACGTGTATTTCTACATGGGATCTGTCAGAATAACTAGAGTTGTCAACCATGATACCCATAAAACTTGTACGTCCTCTTCTTCTATACTGTAATTATTAACTTGTGTTATTCAGACATGATATTGCCATCTGGTTGCCAGGAATGATGTTCTTTGTTTGCTCAATTTACTCTGGTTCAAGAGCTCTCACTACCTTGGTAAGAATAATAAAAACTTATAAACCTTTTTTTCAAATCTCAAGCTCAAATGGTATGATTGGTTGAATCTGATATTTGCTCTTATTTCAATCAATCAGAAAGCTTGAAACCTCCAGGCAAGAACTAGAAATATGCCAGGGTGACTAAACAAAACGTTTACTTACCATTATTTTAAATTGAATTTAATAGTTTAGAAAATATTACAACACTGTGTGTGTGTTTTACATTTATTTATCGTCGCTACCGGTTGCCCATATGAGCGACGCCTCCTGAAGAGATGAGTCATTTTAGATTTTTGGAGGATAGTGCAATGATACAGACAAAGACACATTCCAGAGTCTCCTCTGGTTCGTTTACGTTCAAGGTGTAAAGTACCGACACAAGACCTCGGTTTAAAGTCCCATCTGAAAGACCGTTAATTTTATTAGGGTCAGACCGGGGATCGAACCTGCGATCCCTGGATTACCAGTCAAACGAGTTAGCCACTGGACTACAGATCCGTCTGTTACAACACTGTCATATCTAAACTTCATGAAGTGCCTTGCTGTAGGAAAAGACCTCTATAAGCTATAGCTTTCGGTTCTAATCCTTTTTCATCCATGTCTCTAAATGTTGTGTAAAATGTATATTTGTATATGTTGTATTGTTTGAAATAAACTATATTTAAACTAAACTAAAGAAATCATAAAATACAAGTCAGTGATGCTGCCTGTATTGATGATATATATATACAACATGTACCATACTGATTGCCCCTATCAGGGGTGCTGCCTGTATTGATGATGATATATATACAACATGTACCATACTGATTGCCCCTATCAGGGGTGCTGCCTGTATTGATGATGATATATATATACAACATGTACCATACTGATTGCCCCTATCAGGGGTGCTGCCTGTATTGATGATATATATATACAACATGTACCATACTGATTGCCCCTATCAGGGGTGCTGCCTGTATTGATGATGATATATATACAACATGTACCATACTGATTGCCCCTATCAGGGGTGCTGCCTGTATTGATGATATATATATACAACATGTACCATACTGATTGCCCCTATCAGGGGTGCTGCCTGTATTGATGATGATATATATACAACATGTACCATACTGATTGCCCCTATCAGGGGTGCTGCCTGTATTGATGATATATATATACAACATGTACCATACTGATTGCCCCTATCAGTGATGCTGCCTGTATTGATGATATATATATACAACATGTACCATACTGATTGCCCCTATCAGTGATGCTGCCTGTATTGATCATGATATATATACAACATGCACCTATTAGGGATGATAAAACTGCTGTTCTGTCCATTTATTGGACCAATTATTAGCTTTGAAGACCAATTCAAAAATTTCAAAAAATTGGCCCGTAACATTGTCAATAATGTCATAAATTTGTTATAAAATCTTTCCGAACATGCCTGAAAGACCAGTTCCAATCAACAAAATCAAGTTATTAACCCATTCAACACCAAGTAACTGACATGGACGGGTGCATGATATTCTTAGATCAATAAATTAAAAAGAAAATTACATTTGGACCAGTTCATTTATCAAAACGGGTAATTTTGTCTAAAAATAGTAATATCACTGGCAAAAAGTGCAGATCCTGATGATTCGGCTGATCTGGATCTACACTTTTTGTAAGGCTCATTAGAGGTCTGTAGTGTTGAAAGTGTTAAACCTCTGCTGGAATAATTGTGAACTCAGCTTTGATAGGAATCATGCTTTACATTCGTTAATACACAAACCTGTCTAAGCTTCACATACATCGTTATATTCCCATGTCGATATCAATAAGTGTGTGTATATATTTCAGCCAATACCAGTGTTGTTGCATATTTCAGCCAATGCCAGTGTTGTTGCATATTTCAGCCAATGCCAGTGTTGTTGCATATTTCAGCCAATGCCAGTGTTGTTGCATATTTCAGCTAATGCCAGTGTTGTTGCATATTTCAGCCAATGCCAGTGTTGTTGCATATTTCAGCCAATGCCAGTGTTGTTGCATATTTCAGCCAATGCCAGTGTTGTTGCATATTTCAGCCAATGCCAGTGTTGTTGCATATTTCAGCCAATGCCAGTGTTGTTGCATATTTTAGCCAATGCCAGTGTTATTGCATATTTCAGTAAATGCAGGTGATTTTTTGTATTTTTCAGTCAATTCCGGTGTTTTTGTCCCTACATAATCTTGTAACTGTGATACTGTGTACCGGTCAGCTGGCAATCTATAGAAAGGTAAGCATATGTAAGGAGGCTAGAGATTCATACCGCATTTCTACAGTACTGGTAGGCATCCATTTCGTCTGTCTGGACGGACGGACAGATGTACTCAAACTGATATAGTGGCTATAGTGAAGTGGCTATAGTGAAGTGGCTATAGTGAAGTGGCTGTTCCTATTAGCCACATAAAAGTTTTTATAGCCACATAACCATAATTCTAGATCACTAGACAGTAAGTATATCTAGATCACTAGACAGTAAGTATATCTAGATCACTAGACAGTAAGTATATCTAGATCACTAGACAGTAAGTATATCTAGATCACTAGACAGTAAGTATATTGTTCTCCTAGCCAAGTAAATCCCATTTTATGGGTGCGGACGGCTGGATGGGGCAACTAGTAGATACACTGTAGTTATGCTGGTCTTATCCAAGAAGCCATCTTGAACGTATATTTTATTTCCTCCTCAATTCGCTCAGTCAATATCCTCGGACTGGGAAGTACGGTATGTGAGATGGTATGGTGGTTGCCAGATCGGTCAGGTCGATTTTCTCCGTGTACTCCGTTTTCCTACCGCCCGATATGTACGCTCTCATCCGCTCCAACTTTTTTCGCAATGGTTATAAAATAAAGTTTACCGAGTATTATACTATTGAATAAACGTAGTAAGGAACATTGACAAGTAATAGATATAACTATCTAGAATTGTTTCAACCCAGAATCCAAGATGGCCACCACATCAACGGGTTAGAGAATAAGGAACATATTTTTACTGTTTTTACCATGATGAAAAGTACCCTACATGCTGACCAGTAAAACACATTTTCACCAAAAATTTATATTAACAATAACTACCTTGAACCAGTCCTGAAAATGTTACAGTAAAGTATCCATTGGATATACTGGCAGACATCTGTCAAGAATTAATAACTATAAGATGAGAAAACGAATAAACCTCTATAGCATGTTGTGCAAAGGAAACAACAATAAAAACAGAGGAAAACCAATCTACTTTTATGACTATTCAGGGGCAGTAACTGAGCAATGTTTCTCATTGGTTGTTGTGTTTTACAGTTGACTAGTCTATACAGCTATGTGATGCTAATGATGTTGATTATGTCGTCTATATTTATCGGGGCATCAGACCCAGACTACAGTAGGGATGGATATTACTGGATGTGTGTACATATACTGTCCACAGGTACAAACTTTATTACTGGTTGAGATACTTGAAACAATATAATACAATAGTTACCGTATATTCTCGGCCATAAGTTGACCGTTTTAGTTCTCGGTTGACTTGTGGACGAGAAACAAGCCAAAAAAATTATTTACAATATAGCCATTTGTTTAGCCATTATTTACAATATAACCATTTGTTTAGCCATTATTTACAATATAACCATTTGTTTAGCCATTATTTACAATATAACCATTTGTTTAGCCATTATTTACAATATAACCATTTGTTTAGCCATTATTTACAATATAACCATTTGTTTAGCCATTATTTACAATATAACCATTTGTTTAGCCATTATTTACAATATAACCATTTGTTTAGCCATTAAACAATTGAAAAGCAAGCTACATAAATCATTGTTGTGCATCGGTGCATTTTTGTATGATTTGTAATGAAATAAAGTCAACCAGATATCTCAAATTGAGCTCAGTTTTATTCAAAAATGAGATATAAAAAAACTATTGCCATAACGATGGTCACAAGTCCAAAGTACCCTTGACTTATAATGTAAGGATCCGGCTTAAAATCAGCATTTGCAAGACAAAAAATGACCCTCGACTTATAATGTAAGGATCCAGCTTAAAATCAGCATTTGCAAGACAAAAAATGACCCTCGACTTATGCCCGAGAATATACGGTAGAATATCAAGGACAAGAAACAATGATATATCTTAGAAAATCTAGATTGAACTTTTCCTGCAATTTGAGCAAACAATTATACTGTGGCACGGGGATGATCTATAGATATAAAACATCGGAACTCCACTGTAATCCATGTATGCTGCCATTAACTTGTACATCTTGGACAACTACATGTATGCATCCATTTATTTTCGACTTCTCCGCCTGAATCGGTGGGTAATTTGACACAAATATGTTTTACTGTGGCATCGGGATGGGATGACTAGTGGATGAAAAGTTAATATATTGTTGAGCTGAAATGGCTGTTACAGCAGCCATCTTGACAATCTATTTTTAGCTCTTCGACTTGTTGCACAATTTGACATGAAAGTTTTACTGTGTCAGCTGGATGATTAATGAATTATTATCTTGTTTTTACAGAATCTTGTTTTAAGTTGTAACAAATCGCAGGTGCATGACCCGGGACCCATTGTACTCAAATATTCTATTGTTTGCTTGTTATTATTTTGTGGGAAAATATATACACAATCGGAACTAGAGGCAAGCTATAGACACAACTGATTCCTTTATGAAATATTCTATAGTAGAAATAGGTACAGTCTACATCCGTTATGTCAAATTCCATCGGACCGAACCAACACTTCGACATAACCGAAATTTGACTTAACGAAATTCGATATAAACGGAGCCAGTTATATGTAACATGATAGTGTCTGAAATGTCTACGAGATAACCGGATAATTCGACATAACCGACTTTGACATAACGGATGTAGACTGTAATTTATAATGCATATTTTATCTATGCTTGATGTTTTTCGATATCGTGTTATTTTGACTGTCCAGTGTTTGTATCTATACTTGATGTTTGTCGATATTGTGTTATATTGACTGTCCAGTGGTTGTATCTATACTTGATGTTTGTCGATATTGTGTTATTTTGACTGTCCAGTGGTTGTATCTATACTTGATGTTTGTCGATATTGTGTTATTTTGACTGTCCAGTGGTTGTATCTATACTTGATGTTTGTCGATATTGTGTTATTTTGACTGTCCAGTGTTTGTATCTATACTTGATGTTTGTCGATATTGTGTTATTTTAACTGTCCAGTGGTTGTATCTATACTTGATGTTTTTCGATAGTGTTATTTTAACTGTCCAGTGTTTGTATCTATACTTGATGTTTTTCGATAGTGTTATTTTAACTGTCCAGTGGTTGTATCTATACTTGATGTTTTTCGATAGTGTTATTTTAACTGGCCAGTGGTTGTATCTATACTTGATGTTTTTCGATATTGTGTTATTTTGACTGTCCAGTGTTTGTATCTATACTTGATGTTTTTCGATATTGTGTTATTTTGATTGTCCAGTGTTTGTATCTATACTTGATGTTTTTCGATATTGTGTTATTTTGATTGTCCAGTGGTTGTATCTATACTTGATGTTTTTCGATATTGTGTTATTTTGATTGTCCAGTGTTTGTATCTATACTTGATGTTTTTCGATATTGTGTTATTTTGATTGTCCAGTGTTTGTATCTATACTTGATGTTTTTCGATATTGTGTTATTTTGATTGTCCAGTGGTTGTATCTATACTTGATGTTTTTCGATATAGTGTTATTTTAACTGTCCAGTGGTTGTATCTATACTTGATGTTTTTCGATATTGTGTTATTTTGATTGTCCAGTGTTTGTATCAATGCTTGATGTTTTTCGATATTGTGTTATTTTGATTGTCCAGTGTTTGTATCTATACTTGATGTTTGTCGATATTGTGTTATTTTGATTGTCCAGTGTTTGTATCAATGCTTGATGTTTTTCGATATTGTGTTATTTTGACTGTCCAGTGTTTGTATCAATGCTTGATGTTTTTAGGTGCCTATGGAATTTACACAAAACTGACAAGAGGAAGATTGAAATTAAGGTATTTCATTTATAGCGTTTCCTTCCAAACATGTATTCGTCTCTATGTAATCTATGCTCCCATTTTTATATTTCTTTAATTTACCATAACCTATTTATCTTTAGCAATATATGTAGCGTAAAGCTCATGTCTATAGAATATGACAAGCTACATAATTATGTGATCTACATAAATAATTGTATTTTCTCTTAAAATTGACAATTTGGTTTTGTTTTACAGTGCCCATGAAAAGATGTATTGTAATTATCTATATAGGTAAGCTATTTCTTATTATCTGGAATCTTAACATTTAGAGGTTAATAGTAGCATAGGGAACTTTATAACAAGAACAAGACTGCACTCCTTGCACTTCCTGTGATTAGCTTGCACGGCGAGTTCTGGGAAAATCCTGTCAACTTTCATAAAATTACCAGTCAATGTTCAATTTCCTGTCTACATTCATAAAGCTACCAGTCAGCGTTCAATTTCCTGTCTACATTCATAAAGCTACCAGTCAGTGTTCAATTTCCTGTCTACATTCATAAAGCTACCAGTCAGTGTTCAATTTCCTGTCTACATTCATAAAGCTACCAGTCAATGTTCAATTTCCTGTCTACATTCATAAAGGTACCAGTCAGTGTTCAATTTCCTGTCTACATTCATAAAGGTACCAGTCAGCGTTCAATTTCATGTCTACATTCATAAAGGTACCAGTCAGCGTTCAATTTCATGTCTATTTTCATAAAGCTACCAGTCAGCATTCAATTTCAGGTCTACTTTCATAAAGGTACCAGTCAGTGTTCAATTTCCTGTCTACATTCATAAAGGTACCAGTCAGTGTTCAATTTCCTGTCTACATTCATAAAGCTACCAGTCAGTGTTCAATTTCCTGTCTACATTCATAAAGCTACCAGTCAGTGTTCAATTTCCTGTCTACATTCATAAAGGTACCAGTCGGTGTTCAATTTCCTGTCATTCTGAAATGTTGTTTGTTATACTTTCAGCATGATTGTGCTAGCTCCATCAAGTTACTTTTTAGGTATGTAGATATATTACATAGTTTACCGTTATTGTGGGTGATGAATAGGTGGATTGGTGGGGCCTCCTTGGTCTAGTAGTTAAGGCTGCTGACTTCAAATCACTTGGTCCTCACCGCATTAGGCTGGGGGTGTTAAAATCTTCCAGTGAGTCCACTTATTGTACATGTTGTATTATGCAACATTGGGACTTATTGTACATGTTGTATTATGCAACGTTGGGATTTATTGTACATGTTGTATTATGCAACATTGGGACTTATTGTACATGTTGTATTATGCAACATTGGGACTTATTGTACATGTTGTATTATGCAACGTTGGGACTTATTGTACATGTTGTATTATGCAACATTGGGACTTATTGTACATGTTGTATTATGCAACGTTGGGACTTATTGTACATGTTGTATTATGCAACATTGGGACTTATTGTACATGTTGTATTATGCAACATTGGGACTTATTGTACATGTTGTATTATGCAACGTTGGGACTTATTGTACATGTTGTATTATGCAACATTGGGACTTATTGTACATGTTGTATTATGCAACATTGGGACTTATTGTACATGTTGTATTATGCAACGTTGGGACTTATTGTACATGTTGTATTATGCAACATTGGGACTTATTGTACATGTTGTATTATGCAACATTGGGACTTATTGTACATGTTGTATTATGCAATGTTGGGACTTATTGTACATGTTGTATTATGCAACATTGGGACTTATTGTACATGTTGTATTATGCAACATTGGGACTTATTGTACATGTTGTATTATGCAACATTGGGACTTATTGTACATGTTGTATTATGCAACGTTGGGATTTATTGTACATGTTGTATTATGCAACGTTGGGACTTATTGTACATGTTGTATTATGCAACGTTGGGACTTATTGTACATGTTGTATTATGCAATGTTGGGATTTATTGTACATGTTGTATTATGCAACATTGGGACTTATTGTACATGTTGTATTATGCAACATTGGGACTTATTGTACATGTTGTATTATGCAACGTTGGGATTTATTGTACATGTTGTATTATGCAATGTTGGGATTTATTGTACATGTTGTATTATGCAACGTTGGGATTTATGCTACATCATGTATTTTAGGTGATGCAGTGAACGCTGGAATGTATCCATATTTATATTTCTCCAAATTTTACATGGGCTGTATAATGAGGTAAGTAATAGTCATCCTGGTGCACTGCCAACCTACCTTAGCGACATGCACACTGACCGTAGCGACATGCACACTGACCGTAGCGACATGCACACTGACCGTAGCGACATGCACACTGACCGTAGCGACATGCACATTGACCGTAGCGACATGCACACTGACCGTAGCGACATGCACACTGACCGTAGCGACATGCACACTGACCGTAGCGACATGTACACTGACCGTAGCGACATGCACATTGACCGTAGCGACACACCCACAGACCGTAGCGACATGCCCACAGACCGTAGCGACATGCACACTGACCGTAGCGACACGCCCACAGACCGTAGCGACATGCCCACAGACTGTAGTGACATGCACACTGACCGTAGCGACATGCACACTGACCGTAGCGACATGCACTGACCGTAGCGACATGCACATTGACAGTAGCGACATGCCCACAGCGACATGCACACTGACCGTAGCGACACGCCCACAGACCGTAGCGACATGCCCACAGCGACATGCACACTGACCGTAGCGACATGCACACTGACCGTAGCGACATGCACACTGACCGTAGCGACATGCCCACAGCGACATGCACACTGACCGTAGCGACATGCACACCGACAATTATGCGTATTCTATTGTGTGTCCAATGCGCAGATAAATTATTCATCCGAGCTAGAGGTCCAAATCTGGTCTGGTATAATACATTGACAAATACACATCAGCTGAGAGTAACAGTTCAAACCATGGCTCGGCTTCTTCCAACATAATTACTTGAATGTGTCAGAGTTTGCATTTTGTAAATAAGTATTCCTTGCCCTTAAAATCATTATTTTCAATTATTTTGATTAAATATTTTGCCAATTCAATAAAACAGTTTCTTTTAGAGTCGTGTTAGGTAGTGTCCTATGTGATCCTTATTGTCCATCCTGGAAACTAATAGTTTGCAAAATTAATTATTTCTTATTTGTTTTCATAGAGATTGAAAAAGTAATAAATGAATTTTGGCTGATCTGTTACCTGAAAATGGTGTTTTCTGCAGCTTTTATCCATTTATGCCTCATTTACAGAGGCATATCCAGGGTGGTGGGGGCTCAGGGGACTCGACCCCCTTTCATCTCATTAATTTCCTATAAAATCGTTTCGCCAACAACAATCCTAATTTACACCACAGGTACAAGGAAATTGGCACCATTTGGTATTCAGTTTTTCAAAATTGTCCAGGATGGGCCAATTGAAAAGTTAATCATTCTCTTTTTAACATTCAAAACTATTTACCCACTAATGTTGTGGTTTGTGAACTTGTGAGTTACATAATAATTTGAAATTCTTTAGCATATACCTAGAATAGATTTCATCTATTTTCATTGTTAAATATATTATTCTCCTGCCTATTGTATATCAACCAATTGATGGGGGGTTTTCTTTCATTCTACTCCCTATCAGTCTACTGCTGTTAAAGCAGCATTACATCGTAATAAAGGATGTTTTGAGTAAAATATAAATACTAATATGTGTGTGTGTTTATAAAAATCGAAATAGTCGCTCAGAAACGATAAAATTCCAATAAATTTAAACTGTCGTATATGCGAATTTGTTTATTAACACACGAAATGTAAACACGCACAGCGAGCATGCGTGAAACAACAGAGGATGTAGAAAACAACGTATATATTTTGAACATGAAAGACTATATCTATCTTTCCCTAATGTCGAATCCCTCGCGGGGTTGTAGACATGTCCCTAAAAGACTTAGCTAACAGAGGTATGAATCAACATATCAAGTAATTTAATTAAAAAAGACAACGTGGGACAAATGGGGACGATGCAATCTGAATGTAAACAAGTGCAGACGATGCGTTCCGGTTGTAAACAAGTGCTTGACCGATCGACTCAGAAAGTCCTACTTTCGGTTTCGAGCTTGTTTTATCACACAAAAAAACACTGTTTACCAAATGAACATAAGCATACAAAGTATAATGTTAGAATGTGTAGCAGCATTGCTACCCATACATTAAAATTGAATTTTTCAAATATCTTTTTATTTCATATGATGTAATGCTGCTTTAAATTATAATTATGTAAAATGTTCATTTCTTGATTACTAACTGCAGCAGCCACGTCAACTTTGCTACTAACTAACAATGTTACTAACTGCAGCAGCCACGTCAACTTTGCTACTAACTAACAATGTTACTAACTGCAGCAGCCACGTCAACTTTGCTACTAACTAACAATGTTACTAACTGCAGCAGCCACGTCAACTTTGCTACTAACTAACAATGTTACTAACTGCAGCAGCCACGTCAACTTTGCTACTAACTAACAATGTTACTAACTGCAGCAGCCACGTCAACTTTGCTACTAACTAACAATGTTACTAACTGCAGCAGCCACGTCAACTTTGCTACTAACTAACAATGTTACTAACTGCAGCAGCCACGTCAACTGTGCTACTAACTAACAATGTTACTAACTGCAGCAGCCACGTCAACTGTGCTACTAACTAACAATGTTATTAACTGCAGCAGCCACGTCAACTTTGCTATTAACTAACAATGTTACTAACTGCAGCAGCCATGTCTACTTTGCTACTAACTAACAATGTTACTAACTGCAGCAGCCACGTCAACTGTGCTACTAACTAACAATGTTACTAACTGCAGCAGCCACGTCAACTGTGCTACTAACTAACAATGTTATTAACTGCAGCAGCCACGTCAACTTTGCTACTAACTAACAATGTTACTAACTGCAGCAGCCACGTCAACTTTGCTACTAACTAACAATGTTACTAACTGCAGCAGCCACGTCAACTTTGCTACTAACTAACAATGTTACTAACTTAGCACCCCCTTATTTTGTTCCTGGATACGCCTCTGATTTGAACATAACATAGCATCCAAATGGTACAAGGCTAGAGATGAGCAGCAGTGTAAACATTTGTCACGATTGAACATTTCAGTGGCAACATATATCACGATTAAACATTTCCGTGGCAACATGTATCACCATTAAACATTTCCGTGACAACATATATCACGATTAAACATTTCCGTGGCAATATGTATCACGATTGAACATTTCAGTGGTGTATTTGGAGTATTCCTAAGTCTAAGTACAATTAAACTAAATGAAAATAATCCAGACAAGGCGGACCTATCCAAGATATCCGGAATTGCCAAAGTAAGTGAACAAATTAAACCTTATAATTGCTTGTTGAATAAAACACTTGAAGAAGATTGTCTGTGTGTACAGAACTGTTGTAAACCTATAGCGATACTGTGCGAGTTGTCGTGATAGCGCAGTGGTAGTATGTTCACTTCAGGTACGAAAGGTCCGGAGTTCGAGCCCAGCTAGAGCCGATTGTGCGCTTAGGCAAGGCATTTAAATTCCATGGTGCCTCTTCTCTCTCCTTCGTGGTGAGGAATGAAGTCTAGAGAGTGATTAATATAAGTTATAATAACTTTTGCAATCGAGCTAAAATAAATTTGTATAAACTATGTATTACAATATGGAGCAGAAAAATATAATAGTGGCGTCCGTGGTACAGCGTCGGATTTGGAATCGATCAGTCCCGGGTTCGAATCTCGGGTCAGGCCATGTATGTAGTTTCATTGAGCAATGCACCTCGCACACATTGCTTAGTACTGGTTAACCACTTAGGTCGGCTAAGACTGTCCAGAAAAACATGTCTATATCTCCGCAAGGGGTTTGTAATTAATGGAACATACATACATAATATCTTAGTCATATTCCAGTTGAAAACAAACCGAAATTACACTGTATGCGAGTGTCATGTTTTTATGCCAGCAATTTTTAACAAAACCTGCTAAAAGTGATGTACGCCCATTCATTTCTTTGCTATTATGATTTGTTACGGGGGAAATGGAGGCTACGTGGAAATGGAGGCTACAGGGAAATGGAGGCTACAGGGAAATGGAGGCTACAAGGAAATGGAGGCTATGGGGAAATGGAGGCTACGGGGAAATCCTAGTCAAAGTCGTGATTAGCAAGTTACGGGTTAAGCAGAATGTGTTAGACGCTATTGTATGTAGTGATATGTTGATGTTTCTTACAGCTGGTTACCTCGGTAGTATCATTGTTGTTCTTCACAACTACGTTTACTGCATCGCATGCACTATGGTAAGATTTTACTCCAATTTACCACTAGTCTGAGGAGGGGGTGGGAAGCCTCCAGGAGTATATTAATCATTTTATTGTGCATTACTGAGGATTCCATGTCTGCTGGATGTGTAGTCCAGAGAATTAACCACTTCACCACCCCTATTCCCCTCCCATGTCTGCTGGATGTATAGTCCAGAGAATTAATCACTCCACCACCCCTATTCCCCTCCCATGTCTGATGGATGTGTAGTCCAGAGAATTAACCACTCCACCACCCCTATTCCCCTCCCATGTCTGCTGGATGTGTAGTCCAGAGAATTAACCACTCCACCACCCCTATTCCCCTCCCATGTCTGCTGCATGTGTAGTCCAGAGAATTAACCACTCCACCACCCCTATTCCCCTCCCATGTCTGATGGATGTGTAGTCCAGAGAATTAACCACTCCACCACCCCTATTCTCCTCCCATGTCTGCTGCATGTGTAGTCCAGAGAATTAACCACTCCACCACCCCTATTCCCCTCCCATGTCTGCTGCATGTGTAGTCCAGAGAATTAACCACTCCACCACCCCTATTCCCCTCCCATGTCTGCTGAATGTGTAGTCCAGAGAATTAACCACTCCACCACCCCTATTCCCCTCCCATGTCTGCTGCATGTGTAGTCCAGAGAATTACCACTCCACCACCCCTATTCCCCTCCCATGTCTGCTGCATGTGTAGTCCAGAGAATTAACCACTCCACCACCCCTATTCCCCTCCCATGTCTGCTGGATGTGTTGTCCAAGAATTAACCACTCCACCACCCCTATTCCCCTCCCATGTCTGCTGGATGTGTAGTTGATCATTACACCACCCCTATTTTCATCACCCCAACTCCAATAAACATAAAAGTCTTAGGTTTGTCGACTGAAAACAAATTCTTGCCAGGTTATACCCGTAAAATTCTCAATATCAAAGTCTCCAGCATTTACAGATATCACATTCAACCCATCAAATTGCTTGAATTTGTTGGAGATGTGAGAAGTTTTATAACCTTTGTAGCCTTGTGAAAATGAGGCCACAATTAAAAGAATGTTTTGTTTCCCATTTCCCGACCTGATTTTTGAAATTGGGTAGGAATTCTTTTTTTCAACAAAAAATGTAACATGAAAGCGTCACAATAATAAGAAACAACATCAGTTTCTACACAAACAAATCTTTAGTGAGAAATATAAAGCTATATTTCATAAAATGATGACAAGATTTCAATATTGATGTGTACATAAAAATAAGTGTACATAAAATTTCAGGTTCAATCCCCCGTCTGACCCTAATAAAATTCAGATGGGACTTTTAAACCTAGGTCTTGTGTCATGCTTTACACTGTGCACGTAAAAGAACCAGAGGAGACTCTGGAATGGGTCTCTGTCTGTATCATTGCACTATCCTCCAATCATCTAAAATGACCAATCTCTTCAGGAGGCGTCGCTCATATGGGCAACCGGTAGCGACGATAAATAAACGTAAAACACACACATTATTTGAGTTATTTTTAGGGGTCGGTCGAGAAATGGGAAACAAAGACCTTTATTATTACTATGGGCCATGGCAAAATATATTTTTTAGAAAGGAAACATTTATTCTGATACTTGTTTTCCATATGCAGGATTTGTACCAATCATCTGGCAGCCATTGCGTGCGAAGATTCTTCCAACTTTGAAGAATCACCTATAATTTCATTTGCTACATTATCATCCAGTCAACAACTCACTCAACAAAACTCCTTGACTAGAGAGTACATTAAAGTGACAGTGACATAGCGTCGTGGTGTCCCTCACTGGTCTCCACACTAACAATGCAGTCCATACCCCGATGGAAACTATTGACCCGCGATTACTTTCTTATATTTACATTCATTATTCTTTTCATCGACACATAAATAAATATCACACTGCATTTAAAATGTATGTAGGCCACATTTGCTACTTGCCGTACATGGAACCTGGTAATTAGATCACCCTTAGAAAGCGTAAACTGTAAGACACACGAAATGCGCCGGAATATCAAAGAACCACTGCCCAATACTGCGAATGAGCATGTATACCTGTAGCTTCATCCGACAATAGATACAAACAGGGCATATACGTTCATCGAAGAAAATGCAATTGTGTTAATATACACACATGGGTACATAGATTGCGGGGCTTGCAGTACAAGGGTGCACTAGTTTAAAGCTGTTCGCCAAGTTACGTTAATATATTTTATTGCGAAACACGTATTTACGACATTACCTCACTTCTGATGGAATCCATCGCCACGAGGGAGAGGAGAGGCAATGTGGAATTTAAGCACCTTGCCCAAGGGCACAATCGTAACAGCTACAGCTGGGTGTGAACTCATCACTTTCATTTTACTGATCGAAACATCCTGTTTATTGATCAAGTATTCTGTATGATTGAATGCAGTACATTATACAGGATTAACTTGAACCCAATACTCGGTGAAAACATTCACTACGATATAGTAGCGTATTCGCTTCAGGTTTAAATTCCACATTGCCTCTTCTCTCGCCATCTTGGAATGAGGTCTCGAGAATGAAAGTTGTAGGAATTTGTTTAGCAATCAAGCTAAAATAAATTTGTATAAACTAAGTTTTTGGCATTTGTTAGTTTCTTCTCCAACAGTAAAATTTCTGAATTTAATATAGAGCTGGCTGCGGTCGACAACTCTTATGTGTGTAAATATATTTAATATAGAGCTGGCTGTGGTCGACAACTCTTATGTGTGTAAATATATTTAATATACTAATGACTGTAGAGACCCGGATTCACAAATGATATTAATGTCTTATACATGTATTTCTAATTATTTATTGTGATTGCCAAATCCAGCATTTACTACTTCAACAACTCGGAATGTTCACAGTTCACACTATATAAGATACAGTATTCTGTACCACTTCCAGACTGCCTTCATTTTATATCAAAAACATCCATCGGGAGCAAAACGAATGAGGCATAAAACTATTCGCAACTTTCAGGTGTGTAGTTTTGTTTCTCTTTTCTTTTGGTGTTTAAAGTCGCATGAACAACTCATGTACCTCATGTCAAATGGTGACTGGCAGAGAGAACCACCAGCCTTCCACAAGCCAGCTGGATACCTTCCTCACATGAAATAATTTGACACCCTCAGTGGGATTCAAACCTACAGTTGTGAGGTGCAAGTGATTTTCACCACTCGGCCAAAGAGGCCCCCATATTAAAGTGTGTCGTACATGCAAATCCAACCTCTGCCTTAAGCAAAATACGATATAACGCGGGTAAATTCTGTTAAAGCTGTAATCTCTCCATGTGCTATGATGCACCTAATGTTTGATGGTACATCTGAAGGTGCATGTATCAGCCAGTGATACTCCTGCATTGTGATCAGTTATAGATGGTACATCTGAAGGTGCATGTATCAGCCAGTGATACTCCTGCATTGTGATCAGTTATAGATGGTACATTTGAAGGTGCATGTATCGGGCAGTGATACTCCTGCATTGTGATCAGTTATATACAGGCATGTTCACTTGTTGTTCTCTGGTCTATTTGAGCTGACTGACTTCACCAGGCTCTGTTGACAGATTGGGTACAACTCTTCACACATTTTCACACATTTACCGATGGCCTGAAATAGACGACTATGAATGATGGATATAGCATCTTTCAGTTTATGACATCGGATTACATTAAAAACAATAATTGTTCACTTCAAAATATGATTAACCAAACGCAAACATTTATCAATTTTGGAAAAATGTGGGGAATTCAGCTCTAAAATCAAGTTGATACGGCAAGACAGGTAGACAGCAACCAACAGCAACCAACAGGACCGAGCGATATACAGGAACCAACAGGACCGAGCGATATACAGGAGCGATATACAGGAAAGATATACAGTAACGATATACAGGAGATATACAGGACCGATATACAGGAGCGATATACAGGAGAGATATACAGGAGAGATATACAGGAAAGATATACAGGACCGATATACAGGAACGATATACAGGAACGATATACAGGAATGATATACAGGACCGATATACAGGAACGAACAGGACCGATATACAGCAACCAACAGGACCGATATACAGCAGCGATATACAGCAACGATATACAGGACCGATATACAGGAGCGATATACAGCAGTGATATACAGGACCGATATATAGGACTGATATACAGGACCGATATACAGGAGCGATATACAGCAACGATATACAGCAACGATATACAGGAACGAACAGGACCGATATACAGCAACCAACAGGACCGATATACAGGACCGATATACAGGAGCGATATACAAGAACGATCATATGGTGCAACGTGTGAAAGTAATCTTCTTTTGTTTGTTTTTGTGGTTTACCGTCACACCAACAGCATACGGCCATATGCTGACTCTCCAGCTATTATTGGTCGAGGAAGACCGCAGGCGCTCCGAGCAGTATTGCAGGTGCGGATAGGCACCCAGGTAGAACCATCGACCTACCTCAACCCAGCTGGATAGATTCCTCAAATGAAAGAATTTGTCACCCAATGGGATTCGAACCTAAAGCGATGAGGAGCAAATGACTTGAAGTAAAGGACCGTAGCCGCTTGGCCCACTACACCGTAATCTCAACATATTGCTAGTATGGTGTTGACAGAGTGAGGCAATCATCAGAGATGTGAGGTCAGACTCTAGCTTTGACCTCTATCAACCAACCATACTCCTGGTATTGAGAGCATGGTATGCAATCACTAGAGATGGTGAGGTCAGACTACAGTTAGAACCTCTGTTAACCAGCCATACTCTGGCATGTGAGGCAATCACTAGAGATGGTGAGGTCAGACTACAGTTATAACCTCTGTTAACCAGCCATACTCTGGCATGTGAGGCAATCACTAGAGATGGTGAGGTCAGACTACAGTTATAACCTCTGTTAACCAGCCATACTCTGGCATGTGAGGCAATCACTAGAGATGGTGAGGTCAGACTACAGTTATAACCTCTGTTAACCAGCCATACTCTGGCATGTGAGGCAATCACTAGAGATGGTGAGGTCAGACTACAGTTATAACCTCTGTTAACCAGCCATACTCTGGCATGTGAGGCAATCACTAGAGATGGTGAGGTCAGACTACAGTTATAACCTCTGTTAACCAGCCATACTCTGGCATGTGAGGCAATCACTAGACATTTCACACATACCTGTTTCATATGTTCAAACTTTATTTCCCCTTTGGATGTGACCGCGGAGATTTGGTTGAGTGATGGCATCAGGCCGACTGTGACACTGCCGTTGTTCAAAGCTGAATGAGCCTGTAAATATAATACCGGTTAGTATATGTAGTCCTGGTTACAAGTCGTGTATATATAAACCTCTTGTATTGTCAACCTCACTTATATTATGAAAAAAACTTCATAGAAATATATATCATGCGTAAGACCTAACCCCCCCCCCCCCCCCATCATAGAAATATATATCATGCGTAAGACCTAACCCCCCCCCCCCCATCTTATAAATATTGGGTGTGAAGAAAATGTACATGTCGCAGATTCAAATGAAATTAAACCAGGTTTAACATCAAAATAAGCTATATTATATTATTCCATAACCACCAAGCCAGGAGATATTATTCACATAACCTCCAAGCAAGGAGATATTATTCACATAACCTCCAAGCCAGGAGATATTATTCACATAACCTCCAAGCAAGGAGATATTATTCACATAACCTCCAAGCAAGGAGATATTATTCACTCCTAGCCAGGAGATATTATTCCATAACCTCCAAGCCAGGAGATATTATTCACATAACCTCCAAGCCAGGAGATATTATTCACATAACCTCCAAGCAAGGAGATATTATTCCATAACCTCCAAGCCAGGAGATATTATTCACATAACCTCCAAGCCAGGAGATATTATTCACATAACCTCCAAGCAAGGAGATATTATTCCATAACCTCCAAGCCAGGAGATATTATTCACATAACCTCCAAGCCAGGAGATATTATTCACATAACCTCCAAGCCAGGAGATATTATTCACATAACCTCCAAGCCAGGAGATATTATTCAAATAACCTCCAAGCCAGGAGATATTATTCAAATAACCTCCAAGCCATGAGATATTATTCACTCCTAGCCAGGAGATATTATTCACATAACCACCAAGCCAGGAGATATTATTCACATAACCTCCAAGCCAGGAGATATTATTCACATAACCTCCAAGCAAGGAGATATTATTCAAATAATCTCCAAGCCAGGAGATATTATTCAAATAACCTCCAAGCCAGGAGATATTATTCCATAACCTCCAAGCCAGGAGAGATTATTCACATAACCTCTAAGCCAGGAGAGATTATTCAAATAACCTCCGAGCCAGGAGAGATTATTCACATAGTAGTAGCATTGCTATTTATATATAATTTTTTAAAATAATTAACAGTTTTGCTTGTCATCAAAAGTAACAGTAGTATGAGGTACAGGCAACATTGGAAATGTAGAACAATACCTTGGATGAACAGTAGTATGAGATACATGCAACATTGGAAATGTAGAACAATACCTTGGATGAACAGTAGTATGAGATACATGCAACATTGGAAATGTAGAACAATACCTTGGATGAACAGTAGTACGAGGTACAGGCAACATTGGAAATGTAGAACAATACCTTGGATGAACAGTAGTATGAGGTACAGGCAACATTGGAAATGTAGAACAATACCTTGGATGAATATTCTTCCTGTGTACATGGGTCCAGGAGAATATGGTCACCAGCCAGCCGCTGAAATCACAATTAAATATTATAAAGACATGATCGAGATGAGGCGGATGTTATGCAATATTTTTCACATGAAAAGTGGGGAAATCCAAGCATTTCATTGTCCGTGAACATTGCAGTTAATCCTATACAAAGTGAGACAATCCAAGCATTTCATGGTCCGTGAACATTGCAGTTAATCCTATACAAAGTGAGACAATCCAAGCATTTCATTGTGCGCGAACATTGCAGTTAATCCTATACATAGTGAGACAATCCAAGCATTCCATGGTCCGTGAACATTGCAGTTAATTCTATACAAAGTGAGACAATCCAAGCATTTCATTGTCTGTGAACATTGCAGTTAATTCTATACAAAGTGAGACAATCCAAGCATTTCATTGTCTGTGAACATTGCAGTTAATTCTATACAAAGTGAGACAATCCAAGCATTTCATTGTCTGTGAACATTGCAGTTAATCCTATACAAAGTGAGACAATCCAAGCATTTCATTGTCTGTGAACATTGCAGTTAATTCTATACAAAGTGAGACAATCCAAGCATTTCATTGTCTGTGAACATTGCAGTTAATTCTATACAAAGTGAGACAATCCAAGCATTTCATTGTCTGTGAACATTGCAGTTAATCCTATACAAAGAGAGACAATCCAAGCATTCCATGGTCCGTGAACATTGCAGTTAATCCTATACAAAGTGAGACAATCCAAGCATTTCATTGTCTGTGAACATTGCAGTTAATTCTATACAAAGAGAGACAATCCAAGCATTTCATTGTCTGTGAACATTGCAGTTAATCCTATACAAAGAGAGACAATCCAAGCATTTCATTGTCTGTGAACATTGCAGTTAATCCTATACAAAGAGAGACAATCCAAGCATTTCATTGTCTGTGAACATTGCAGTTAATCCTATACAAAGTGAGACAATCCAAGCATTTCATGGTCCGTGAACATTGCAGTTAATCCTATACAAAGTGAGACAATCCAAGCATTTCATTGTCCGTGAACATTGCAGTTAATCCTATACAAAGTGAGACAATCCAAGCATTTCATTGTCTGTGAACATTGCAGTTAATTCTATACAAAGAGAGACAATCCAAGCATTTCATTGTCTGTGAACATTGCAGTTAATCCTATACAAAGAGAGACAATCCAAGCATTTCATTGTCTGTGAACATTGCAGTTAATTCTATACAAAGAGAGACAATCCAAGCATTTCATTGTCTGTGAACATTGCAGTTAATCCTATACAAAGAGAGACAATCCAAGCATTTCATTGTCTGTGAACATTGCAGTTAATCCTATACAAAGAGAGACAATCCAAGCATTCCATGGTCCGTGAACATTGCAGTTAATCCTATACAAAGTGAGACAATCCAAGCATTTCATTGTCTGTGAACATTGCAGTTAATCCTATACAAAGAGAGACAATCCAAGCATTTCATTGTCTGTGAACATTGCAGTTAATCCTATACAAAGTGAGACAATCCAAGCATTTCATTGTCTGTGAACATTGCAGTTAATCCTATACAAAGAGAGACAATCCAAGCATTTCATTGTCTGTGAACATTGCAGTTAATCCTATACAAAGTGAGACAATCCAAGCATTTCATTGTCTGTGAACATTGCAGTTAATTCTATACAAAGAGAGACAATCCAAGCATTTCATTGTCTGTGAACATTGCAGTTAATCCTATACAAAGAGAGACAATCCAAGCATTTCATTGTCTGTGAACATTGCAGTTAATCCTATACAAAGAGAGACAATCCAAGCATTTCATTGTCTGTGAACATTGCAGTTAATCCTATACAAAGAGAGACAATCCAAGCATTTCATTGTCTGTGAACATTGCAGTTAATCCTATACAAAGAGAGACAATCCAAGCATTTCATTGTCTGTGAACATTGCAGTTAATCCTATACAAAGAGAGACAATCCAAGCATTTCATTGTCTGTGAACATTGCAGTTAATTCTATACAAAGAGAGACAATCCAAGCATTTCATTGTCTGTGAACATTGCAGTTAATCCTATACAAAGAGAGACAATCCAAGCATTTCATTGTCTGTGAACATTGCAGTTAATCCTATACAAAGAGAGACAATCCAAGCATTTCATTGTCTGTGAACATTGCAGTTAATCCTATACAAAGAGAGACAATCCAAGCATTTCATTGTCTGTGAACATTGCAGTTAATCCTATACAAAGAGAGACAATCCAAGCATTTCATTGTCTGTGAACATTGCAGTTAATCCTATACAAAGAGAGACAATCCAAGCATTTCATTGTCTGTGAACATTGCAGTTAATCCTATACAAAGAGAGACAATCCAAGCATTTCATTGTCTGTGAACATTGCAGTTAATCCTATACAAAGAGAGACAATCCAAGCATTTCATTGTCTGTGAACATTGCAGTTAATCCTATACAAAGAGAGACAATCCAAGCATTTCATTGTCTGTGAACATTGCAGTTAATCCTATACAAAGTGAGACAATCCAAGCATTCCATGGTCCGTGAACATTGCAGTTAATCCTATACAAAGTGAGACAATCCAAGCATTTCATTGTCTGTGAACATTGCAGTTAATCCTATACAAAGAGAGACAATCCAAGCATTTCATTGTCTGTGAACATTGCAGTTAATCCTATACAAAGAGAGACAATCCAAGCATTTCATTGTCTGTGAACATTGCAGTTAATCCTATACAAAGAGAGACAATCCAAGCATTTCATTGTCTGTGAACATTGCAGTTAATCCTATACAAAGAGAGACAATCCAAGCATTTCATTGTCTGTGAACATTGCAGTTAATCCTATACAAAGAGAGACAATCCAAGCATTTCATTGTCTGTGAACATTGCAGTTAATCCTATACAAAGAGAGACAATCCAAGCATTTCATTGTCTGTGAACATTGCAGTTAATCCTATACAAAGAGAGACAATCCAAGCATTTCATTGTCTGTGAACATTGCAGTTAATCCTATACAAAGAGAGACAATCCAAGCATTTCATTGTCTGTGAACATTGCAGTTAATCCTATACAAAGAGAGACAATCCAAGCATTTCATTGTCTGTGAACATTGCAGTTAATTCTATACAAAGAGAGACAATCCAAGCATTTCATTGTCTGTGAACATTGCAGTTAATCCTATACAAAGAGAGACAATCCAAGCATTTCATTGTCTGTGAACATTGCAGTTAATCCTATACAAAGAGAGACAATCCAAGCATTTCATTGTCTGTGAACATTGCAGTTAATCCTATACAAAGAGAGACAATCCAAGCATTTCATTGTCTGTGAACATTGCAGTTAATCCTATACAAAGAGAGACAATCCAAGCATTTCATGGTCCGTGAACATTGCAGTTAATCCTATACAAAGAGAGACAATCCAAGCATTTCATGGTCCGTGAACATTGCAGTTAATTCTATACAAAGAGATAGCCGGATATGAAGAGTGACCCCGCATGGTTATTGTGATACTTAGTATTTGAAAGTAGGTCGGGCGTGCCTTTAACTGAGGTCGGGCGTGCCTTTAACTGAGGTCGGGCGTGCCTTTAACTGAGGTCGGGCGTGCCTTTAACTGATGTACGCATTGCATGAACATGCAGCCAATACGCTTTACAAGGAACAAAATATATCTACAAGTAACCATTTTTTGTCTTAATGTTTCTTTTATACAAATGTATTTTAGCTCGATTGTGAAACAAGTTCTTACAACGTTAGTTTAATCGGTCTCGAGACCTCATTCCTGCAAATTCCAGGCATTTCACATTTTTTAAAAACCTATTAAAGCTAAATTAAACAGCCAACCTCTATTAAGCAGCCAGTGTCTAGATTCACAATATGTTGTTTTATTATACATTTAACCTCTATTAAGCAGTGACCTTTTGTGATTCTATTGGCTGACTGCTTAATAAATACAGGTTTGACTGTAAGTACAAAACTTACAGCAGAACATACCATCACCAGATCATATAAGTACAAAACTTACAGCAGAACATCCTATCACCAGATCATGTAAGTACAAAACTTACAGCGGAACATCCCATCACCAGATCATATAAGTACAAAACTTACAGCAGAACATCCCATCACCAGATCATGTAAGTACAAAACTTACAGCGGAACATCCCATCACCAGATCATGTAAGTACAAAACTTACAGCGGAACATCCCATCACCAGATCATATAAGTACAAAACTTACAGCAGAACATCCCATCACCAGATCATATAAGTACAAAACTTACAGCAGAACATCCCATCACCAGATCATATAAGTACAAAACTTACAGCAGAACATCCCATCACCAGATCATATAAGTACAAAACTTACAGCAGAACATCCCATCACCAGATCATATAAGTACAAAACTTACAGCAGAACATACCATCACCAGATCATATAAAGTACAAAACTTACAGCGGAACATCCCATCACCAGATCATATAAGTACAAAACTTACAGCAGAACATCCCATCACCAGATCATATAAGTACAAAACTTACAGCGGAACATCCCATCACCCGATCATATAAGTACAAAACTTACAGCAGAACATCCCATCACCAGATCGTACATCTCAACCCCAGCATTGGCCATCGCTACAGACGCACACGTCATGGAGGCTGCAAGAGCTGTAATAAACAAATTACAAATATTCAAAGTTATTCCTAAAACAATGAACTAACTAACATTAATGTTCACATACATCCATATCCAACGCTTCAGCAGAATGACCCGTCTTCATTAAGGTATCGAGGATATTTGCATTATCTTGATAAAGACAGGTCATCCCGGTGAAACGTTGGATATGGGTGAATGTGAACATGTTAGTTAATTTCTAGACATACATTTACAGTTTCCATTAACTCTTTCACCACCAATGTCACCGAACCCGATTAGACACAACAGAACATTCCGTCTGATCAGGCTGTATGCTGATTGCTCTTCAGGAAATGGAGCTGAAGCACCTGTCCAAATAGCAAACAACATAGATCCTGATTTGGAATTTTATCATTTTCTGTGACAATCTGCAGTCAGCACCTAGTATGTGTTATTCGCCTGATTGCTGGATATCAGCTGAAAATGGACATGCAACATTTATTAACGATACCATTGGCTGAGGGAAACAATAAAGAAGAGGGCCCAGTAGGCTGTATTCCGCTCACCGAAGAACAAGACTCAACTTGATTGTAGGTGCCACTTTTGACCCTAGGACCTCCATTGTCCCAGAACAAATTGGCAGAGTTCCATTCTTCAAATACAAGATTTTCCCCGAGTTGTATACCCTCATGAGAGATTTCTTCAAGCTTCATGAATGTTTGGACATAGTTCACAAGGTTCTCCCACCACCTGGATACCACACTTATTGAGGAACTCTACTTAGTTACTTTCATAGACAGTCACCAGATGTCATCATTTGCATCAAATAACCAAATTGACTGTTCATTTCTGAGAAGAAGATTGTGTTTGTTTGTTCGGGGTTTACGCCTTCATCAGCACCATTTTGGGCGATATCGCTGGCAGGCAGTGTACCTAACAACACCTTTCCTGGGCAGGCTCCAGCAGTTAACCAGTACACCAACCTACATAAGAAACTGACAACTTTTTCATATATAGAGACAGAGCGGGACTCAAACCAGTGACCAACAATGATGATAGGTGACAGTGGTACAGACTGTTTAAAGTTTCCATATAGCTTACAATATAAACAAAATTGCCCTACCCCCTAGGAGCTGCATGCTTTGAGGGGGGGCAGTCTTCATTTTAGCTATATATGGTTGACAACAGGTTCAGGGCTTGAATCCAATATCTCTCCCATACAGAATGAGCGCTCTCACGTGGCTGGGCTATTATATGTTATATTTCGGGTTTTACGCCTGCATCAGCACCATTTTGGGCTATATCGCCGGCGGGCAGTTTTACCTAACAACATCTTTCCTGGGCAAGCTCCAGCGGTTAACCAGTACTTGGGTGCACCAACCTCCGTAAGAAACTGCCAACTTGTTCATATAAATGAGACACGACCTGAGCGGGGCTCGAACCAGTGACCATCAGTGATGATAGGTTACAGTGGTATACAAGTCAGCGACCTTAACCACTCGACCACGGAGGCGGACACGTGGCTGGGCTAACAAGACAGTTTACATGTTCCTCTCATCCAAAATTAGTTAGTTTACCTAATCGATATAAAAAATAGTGTGATTTCTGTTTTAAAAACAACTGAATGCTACAAATATGAGAATACAAAATACCAACCACTGCCATCGTTCTGGATAACGGTTACATAAATATTCACTTGAGCCTTAGGAAATTTATGCTGAAATGAAAGAAAATCATCTTGTGATAAACTGCATGCTGAAAATAATAAATCTGCAAATAGCCATTGTCGTGGAGCTGAGACGTATGATTACACCATCAAAGTTCAGGTTATAATTTATATACTAGTACCCCCAAACGTGCCGCGTCCCTGTGCACCAACACAGTTCAGGTTGTACTGCACCAACACAGTTCAGGTTATACAGCACCAACACAGTTCATGTTATACTGCACCAACACAGTACAGGTTATACTGCACCAACACAGTACAGGTTATACAGCACCAACACAGTACAGGTTATACAGCACCAACACAGTTCATGTTATACAGCACCAACACAGTACAGGTTATACAGCACCAACACAGTACAGGTTATACAGCACCAACACAGTACAGGTTATACAGCACCAACACAGATCAGGTTATACTTCACCAACACAGTACAGGTTATACAGCACCAACACAGTACAGGTTATACTGCACCAACACAGTACAGGTTATACTGCACCAACACAGTTCAGGTTATACTGCACCACCACAGTACAGGTTATACTGCACCAACACAGTTCAGGTTATACTGCACCACCACAGTACAGGTTATACTGCACCACCACAGTACAGGTTATACTGCACCAACACAGTTCAGGTTATACTGCACCACCACAGTACAGGTTATACTGCACCAACACAGTTCAGGTTATACTGCACCACCACAGTACAGGTTATACTGCACCACCACAGTACAGGTTATACTGCACCAACACAGTTCAGGTTATACTGCACCACCACAGTACAGGTTATACTGCACCAACACAGTTCAGGTTATACTGCACCACCACAGTACAGGCTATACTGCACCACCACAGTACAGGTTATACTGCACCAACACAGTACAGGTTATACTGCACCACCACAGTACAGGTTATACTGCACCAACACAGTACAGGTTATACTGCACCACCACAGTACAGGTTATACTGCACCACCACAGTACAGGTTATACTGCACCACCACAGTACAGGTTATACTGCACCACCACAGTACAGGCTATACAGCACCCACACAGTACAGGCTATACTGCACCACCACAGTACAGGTTATACTGCACCACCACAGTACAGGTTATACTGCACCACCACAGTACAGGTTATACTGCACCACCACAGTACAGGTTATACTGCACCACCACAGTACAGGTTATACTGCACCAACACAGTTCAGGTTATACTGCACCACCACAGTACAGGTTATACTGCACCACCACAGTACAGGTTATACTGCACCAACACAGTACAGGTTATACTGCACCACCACAGTACAGGTTATACTGCACCACCACAGTACAGGTTATACTGCACCACCACAGTACAGGTTATACTGCACCACCACAGTACAGGTTATACTGCACCAACACAGTACAGGTTATACTGCACCACCACAGTACAGGTTATACTGCACCACCACAGTACAGGTTATACTGCACCACCACAGTACAGGTTATACTGCACCAACACAGTACAGGTTATACTGCACCACCACAGTACAGGTTATACTGCACCAACACAGTACAGGTTATACTGCACCACCACAGTACAGGTTATACTGCACCACCACAGTACAGGCTATACTGCACCACCACAGTACAGGCTATACTGCACCACCACAGTACAGGTTATACTGCACCACCACAGTACAGGTTATACTGCACCACCACAGTACAGGTTATACTGCACCACCACAGTACAGGTTATACTGCACCAACACAGTTCAGGTTATACTGCACCACCACAGTACAGGTTATACTGCACCAACACAGTACAGGCTATACTGCACCACCACAGTACAGGCTATACTGCACCACCACAGTACAGGTTATACTGCACCACCACAGTACAGGTTATATCTTTCCCTACTTTTAGTTTTCCATACTTTATACAGCTAGTTTCCAAACTTGTACTGCTGGCTCACAAACTCCAACTGCTGGTTCTCGAATTTATACTGCTGATTCTCCAACTTATACTGCTGGTTCTCCAACTTGTACTGCTGGTTCTCCAACTTGTACTGCTGGTTCTCGAATTTATACTGCTGATTCTCCAACTTATACTGCTGATTCTCCAACTTGTACTGCTGGTTCTCCAACTTGTACTGCTGGTTCTCCAACTTGTACTGCTGGTTCTCGAATTTATACTGCTGATTCTCCAACTTGTACTGCTGGTTCTCCAACTTGTACTGCTGGTTCTCCAACTTGTACTGCTGGTTCTCCAACTTATACAGTTAGATTCCGAACTTGTACTGTTGGCTCCCAAACTTAAACAAAAAATATATTTAAACACCTTAAACAAAATATATATTTAAACACGTTACCAGTAAAACAGCTGGTTCCAGTGCCTCTAACAGTTGAACCGAGTAATCTTTCTCTTCACTATCTTGCTGGTATTGTTTCCGATGCTTACAGGAAAATGTTGAAAACTTAAACTCGCAAGTCAGTTGTCCTTTCATGCTGAATTCCTCCCGTCGGACTACAGCCCTTGGTCCATACCTGTAAACATACAAATGAAACAAGTTAAACAATATTAAATTGCACCTACCTAAAATCATTTATCATTGTTTGTTTGTTTGCTTTTGGGATTTAAAGTTACACCAAAAGCTTAGGTCATACGGTTACAATCCAGCTAATATCGGCGGAGGACGACCCCCAGTGCCCCTGCGTGAGGTATTGCAGGCACGGACATGGCACCCAGGTAGAACCACCAACCTAACGCCAGCCATGAAATAATTTGACATCCCCAGTGGGATTAGAACCTACAACGGTGATTGACAAATCACTTGAAGTCAACAAACCGTAACCACTTTTCCCCCTATCTATCATTGTATTTTAATAAACAGTTCACAATTGAATTTCTGTTGCTTATCCCAGGATCAGCCTAAAATATACACTGTTCCGGTTGATCCAAAACGAGACATTTTCATTCAGAGGATATGGTATAGACAGAAAAAACAATGCGCCGACATGAAAATGGTAAGTTAACTCATAAATGGTAAATATAGTAAAATTGTGACACTTGTTTCATGCTGCGCAATATTAAATATATCACAGGAATAAAGAAATGCAAAACTATTAATATTGTACAGTTTTTTAACAAAGTTTTATCTCTTATTATGTCCAATTGCTTATAAGCACATACTTTTGTTTTCAATAACTTTGTGGTTTCAGTTAATATTTAGATATATGGTGCACCAATTCTGTTCTGGCTTACTTCCCTTGATTGAGGACTTACAAGTGTCTATAGCATGTCAATTGGTCAATCATTTTACAGTTTTCCCACATGTGTTCTGGAAAACAGTGTTTAATATAATATAACTTTACATCTGATAACACTGTTATACCACATACTTACACAGCACATATAACTTTACATCTGATAACACTGTTATACCACATACTTACACAGCACATATAACTTTACATCTGATAACACTGTTATACTACATACTTACACAGCACATATAACTTTACATCTGATAACACTGTTATACCACATACTTACACAGCACATATAACTTTACATCTGATAACACTGTTATACTACATACTTACACAGCACATATAACTTTACATCTGATAACACTGTTATACCACATACTTACACAGCACATATAACTTTACATCTGATAACACTGTTATACCACATACTTACACAGCACATATAACTTTACATCTGATAACACTGTTATACTACATACTTACACAGCACATATAACTTTATATCTGATAACACTGTTATACCACATACTTACACAGCACATATAACTTTCGTGTCATTTTGTTCTATATATGCCGATCCCTGTGCCTGACTCACAACTCCAGTTTCCAAAACTACAAGAATAATCAATATAGCGGTATGTATAACAATACTATAAACTGATGTCAATTCTACATGTACATGTATATGTCTATTTACGTTGCAATTCTACATGTACATGTATATGTCTATTTACGTTGCAATTCTACATGTACATGTATATGTCTATTTACGTTGCAATTCTACATGTACATGTCTATGTCTATTTATGTTGCAATTCTACATGTACATGTATATGTCTATTTACGTTGCAATTCTACATGTACATGTATATGTCTATTTATGTTGCAATTCTACATGTACATGTATATGTCTATTTACGTTGCAATTCTACATGTACATGTATATGTCTATTTACGTTGCAATTCTGCATGTACATGTATATGTCTATTTACGTTGCAATTCTACATGTACATGTATATGTCTATTTACGTTGCAAGAAACTGCTCAACAATGTACTGGTAATGAACTAACATAATTTTAATTTCATTTTTTGTTTGGTTGGTGTGGGTATGTCAATTCACTTGCATATAAACTTAAGATAAGATAAATTTATTTTGAGTCAGCAAAATATCAACAGTACAACACAAGCTCTGAGTGAGCTTTTGAACCGACTATAAAACATACCGGTACATGTACAGTATAATGATAACAATTGTACAACAGCTATAAAATTAGAATCACTGATAATGAATAATATGAATATTTATTTAATTTTATTTCTAAGATAAATGCTGAAAAATGTTAAAACATAACTACCGGGTAAGTTTTGTAGGTAATTAATTGTTATTAAACTAGTTAAACTTCGCAAGAATAGTTTACTGGCAATCGCTAATGATGTCATTATCCAGTTTATTCAAAACAAGCTGAAAGAAAATGAATTAGCCGGATTTCTGTTTAAACAACATGTATACAGTCAAACCTGTGTTAAGCAGCCAGCCAAGGGACTCTCAGAAAGTGACTGCCTATAACAGGTGGCTGCTTAATAGAGGTCAAATGTATGACGTAAAACGGATAAAGCCACAGAAAGGTTTAATATCTTATTACGTATCAGTACCGGGTATCTTATTGCAACGTCAGCCAACCATAAACACAGGTAAATAAACACCCGATAATCCTGGAACGCCGAATTTCCGATTTGCACGTGCTCCTCAACAAAGACAACTTCCTACACATGTACAAATCGGAAAACCGGTTTATTGTACTGGTATTGCATTATCATCGAGGAAAAACACCTTACATACCCATTGTTACCTCTAACAAAATGCCTAGGCTAAACCGCAATCAGAGAATGCGTGCCATTGGCATGATTGACGGCGGTTTACGTCAGCGTGACGTCGCAAATCGACTCGGGGGTTACGCGGATCACGATAACACGTCTACTTCGACGTTATCGAGCACATGGATCGGTGGACGACCGTCCAAGATCTGGTCGACCACGTGTGACGACGCGTAAACAGGACCGTCACATTCAGACGTCACATTTACGTGACCGGTTCCTACCTGCTACGCACACAGCTGTCGTTACTCCTGGGATGACCAACAATCAGTGCACAAACAGTCAGGAACCGGCTCGGTGAACGTGGCATTCGTGCCTATCGGCCATACGTTGGACCCATCCTGACACGACGTCACCGTGACGTACGGCGGGAATGGACGACGGAACGTGCTCGCTGGACTCGGTTACAGTGGAATTCGGTGATGTTTAGCGATGAATCGCGGTTCTGTTTGCGTCGAGCGGATGGCAGAGAGCGGGTATATCGCAGACGCGGTGAACGTTACGCCGACGCATGTGTACGTCAGGTCGATCTGTTCGGGGGCGGAAGCGTTATTGCGTGGGGCGGTATCACCTTCGGCAGTCGCACTGAACTGTTAGTGGTGGACGGGAACCTAAACGCCCAGCGGTACTGTGATGAGATCCTTGCGCCAGTTGTTGTGCCGTTCTTTAACGCCAACAGAAACGTCACACTGTTCCAACAGGACAACGCCAGGTGTCGTACTGCTCGGATTTCCACCACATTATTGGAGCAGAACAATATTGAAACCCTGCCGTGGCCTGCTTTGTCACCAGACTTGTCACCCATAGAACATTTGTGGGATACGTTAGACCGCCGCGTCAGACGACGTCAGCCGGTAATGTTAAACCAACTGAGGGATGTTTTGCATCAGGAGTGGACAAATATTGACCAGCAAGAGATTCAGACACTCTTCCGTTCGATGCGACGGCAGTGCATTGCAGTGAGAGATGTTATGGTATATTCGGGTTTTAGCTGTAGTATGTTTTAGGTTTATTTATCGCCGGCGGGTTTTTACACGCCTCCTGGGCAGACTAGCAGTTTAGATTTTGGGGGTGCAGTTTACATAAGAACCCTTCCAGAGGCTCCAGCGGTTCTTTTACGTGGGTGAGCACCGACACGAACCTCGGTTTAACATCATCTGAAAGTGTTCATTTTATTAGGGTCAGACGGGGGATCGAACCTGCGATCACTGGATTACCAGTGCAGCGAGTTACCAATGGACCACATATCCGTCTGTGTGAAAACTCCAGTAGACCCCTGTCCGACGAATTACATCATCACGCAGCAGACAGTTTCGGAGGCTCATTATGCTTTATGTGCTCCTCTTTCAAACATGTTGGACTATCATCTTATGAATTTTCAAAGAATTTTCTTAATAAATGTTGAAATTATAGACACATAAACACCAGGTATCGTTTCTTTTTTGACTCAGTATATAATAAAACAACATATTGGGAAACTGGCTGCTTAATACAGGTTAGCGCTTAATGGAGGTGACCACTAACACAGGTTTGACTGCACATTATACTAGTTATTTATTTATAGTTACATATAGGTCTGATCTTGTCAGCATTCCTGCCATCCTCTCTCTGTAGTCCACCATCGCTCTGTAACTATATACAATATGTCCACCTTTAAGTACAAGTTGTGAGGAACTCAATGAACGACATCGATGACATTTCTGCTACCTCCCTTGGTAGATAAAGTCTAAATTATCCCAAAATCTATATCGATCCTTTTAGTTGGAAACCTTTTTTTATTGCTGTGCCATAACCAGATGTTGCATTATGATAAATGTGATTTTATAAAAATAGTGTTAATTAATTGATAACAAAATTTTACAGATAAGTACTCATTGCAAATGCTGTAGGATATCTGTCGAAATTTAATAATTCTAAGATGAGAAAGTGGATGAAAATTTGTAGCATGTTGTGCAAAGGCAAGAAGTCAAGCCTGGGAAGTTAGCTGTGTCAGTTGAGTTATCTCCATCCGAAGATTTTAAAGAACAATGTTTGTCTACATCATATCAGATTCTACCAACGCTTGTACGTGTATGTCCCATTAAACACCTTGCGGGGACCTAGACACGTTTTCCTGAATAGGTTTAGTAGACCTAAGTGGTTAACCGGTAGCAAGGGAAGTGTGCGAGGTGCCTTGTTCAAAAACACTACATACGTGCCCCGATTAAGTATCGAACCTGGAACCCTTCGCTTTCCAAATCCAACACTCTTATCACTGGACAACAGAAGACACACATATATAGGTAGTTTTACATTTAGGTTAGTTTATATAAATTTAGTTTAGCTTGATTGCAAAACAAGTTCCTACAACTTCAGCTACGAACAAACTGGGCCTTTCGTAGCTTGAACAGTTGCAGCGAACGCACTGTTTCTAGTGCGGAATGTGGGTGGCGTCGACTGCCCTTCTCTTTTGCCCTGCCGTTTAAAATGTGTTTTTATACAGCATCAACAGGTGACTTCAGAGGGCAGACCTATACATGTATAACTATCTATCTATCTATCTTCCTTTAATGTCGAACCCCTCGCGGGGACGTAGACATGTTGCGCGTCAAAAACCGCAAAGAGGTTAAAAGTATGAGTAGTTAAAAGTATAATTTAAGAAGGTGTGAAAATAATTTGTGGTAAAAGTTTAAAAGCAGCTACGCAGAACAACTAGGGACTGGCATGTTCAATATGGCAAACTGCCATATTGAATTGCTCTATGGTAGGGAGATGGACAATGTCAGGAGGGAGGTGGTTCCAATGATAGATTGTTCTTGGAAAGAAGGAAAACTTGTAGTAGTCTGTAGTTGCTGTAATTAACCTATAGCTTAAGGAATGGCAATGGCGAGTAGGACGGGAGAGAAGAACTAGGTAAAACTTAGAATTCCTTAATAACCCTTTGATCAATCACCATAATTTAGCAAAATTGTCTACGGGCTAACCCCAAAATACCCCCCTCTCGCACCTCAAAATCAATGAAAATGCACCCTGCCTCTTTTTAGACCCACACTCTCCCTTTTCTGACCCACTCTGCCCTCCTTTCCACTCTAGAATACACCCTGCCTCTTTTTAGACCGACACTCTCCCTTTTCTGACCCACTCTGCCCCACAGGGATTCGGCACGTTTGGGGGTACTACTACTACTAGTATATATATTTAAGTACAGGGATTCTACTCTGTGGGCCGTCAGATTTCGCATCGATCAGTAAAATGGCCCTATCTGAGACAATTTTGTACAAAGCTGTCCAAATATAACGCTTATCCCGAGTATTTATATTGTTCTTCAAATAAAACACAACTTTAAACTGCATGCATGTATACTTTGCAAACAATTGCCACAAACATTGGCCATAGCAGGTCACATTTCCGTACTAGGACACGGGTTCTGTCAGCAACAAAAAAAAATCTTCGTCGGGAGAGTTTTAACTGTGAATAACATTATCAATAAAATGTGTTTCCACTAACGTGTAGGTTTATTCGGCAAAAATGTACGTCAAAAAGAGATTTCGTAGCATTTTCAATTTGTTTTGAAAAATTCTAAAGCGGCGCAATTTGCGTTGAAACGAGCGTTGAAACGAGCGTTCTGATTGGATTATTAGAATGTAACAAGATGTTTTTTTATATATGAAGAATAATCATAATCCAATCAGAACGCTCGTTTTAACGCTCGTTTCAACGCGAATTGCGCCGCTTTAGAATTTTTCAAAACAAATTGAAAATGCTACGAAATCTCTTTTTGACGTACATTTTTGCCGAATAAACCTACACGTTAGTGGAAACACATTTTATTGATAATGTTATTCACAGTTAAAACTCTCCCGACGAAGATTTTTTTGTTGCTGACAGAACCCGTGTCCTAGTACGGAAATGTGACCTGCTATGGCCAATGTTTGTGGCAATTGTTTGCAAAGTATACATGCATGCAGCTTAAAGTTGTGTTTTATTTGAAGAACAATATAAAGACTCGGGATAGGCGTTATATTTGGACAGCTTTGTACAAAATTGTCTCAGATAGGGCCATTTTACTGATCGATGCGAAATCTGACAGCCCACAGAGTAGAATCCCTGTACTTAAATATATATACTAGTACACCCAAACGTGCCGAATCCCTGTGCTCTGCCCTCTTTTCCACTCTAGAATAAACCCTAGATGTGTATCACGCACCAATGACTTGGGCTCTTGTACTTTGTAGAGAGAATGTACACTTATGGATGTGTTCGGACCGGTTACTCTTCTTGTATCCACTGGCATGGTTCACGTTTCTCATACATACATAGGAAAACGTGATAGAAAATTAGCAAGCAGTAATTCTCACGGGAAGCAATATGTACAAGACATCTCGCCCCCAAGACATCTCGACCCCAGGACATCTGGACCCCACCCCAATGCCTTGGACCAACAACTCGACACACATTTACTTGTTTTGTAAATGTATGTATGTTCCATTAATGTCAAACCACTTGTGGGGACCTAGCCATTATTTCCTGGACAGGATTATGCGACATAAGCGGTTACTAAGAAGTGTGTATGAGATGCCTTGCTCAATGACGTTGTGTCCTTACGTAACCTGACTGAGTATCGAACTGTGGGCCCTTCCATTCCAAAGCAGACGCTCTACCACTGAACCATGGACGCCACACAATGTAATAGTTTGTACATTATTATTAATAATTTGAATTATTTACTCCATTTGTTTACTAGATAACCAAGTGATATTTTTATATAATTATTGATGACATTATCAATGCAGTTTAAAACAACTTCCCGTGAACATTACTGCTTGATACAGAAATGTGTATCTGTGTGTGTGCGTGCGTGCGTGCGTGCGTGTGTGCGTGCGTGCGTGCGTGCGTGTGTGCGTGCGTGCGTGCGTGCGTGCGTGCGTGCGTGCGTGCGTGTGTGTACAGGATAACTCTAAAATGTGTTGACGTTAATTAATGTATTGGTCTCTACTCAAATTGATCGAAGTGCATAAACTTATGCCAACTTCAGCTTATCTAAAGTTGGTCGCAAATCTAAATATGATAGCACTAAGTTGTTAACTTCATCTGAAGGGATAAAGATTGTAATTGAAAAATCAAAATATGAGGTCATACTTGAAATGAAATATTGGGACGGGGAAAAAGATTTACAAAGGCCTCATCTTTTAATTGATAACACATTTTATTATTTGTCTAGCTCTGAAATGAAGAAATTATATGCTACTAGGTTACCAATGTGCCAAATACGACTTTTACAAAGGGTTAGACAACCAACGCGGGTTACTAACTTATATAGTGTGTGTGGTTGATAATATACATTACTTTGGAAGAATATAGATTTCAGATCATCTGAATATCCATACTATATCATTTTTCGACCTTGTCGCTCAGCATAATTACATAACTGTATATTTTACTAACTATACTTTTCTAACCCCCCACACATGGCTATAATAGCTCAAGTATTGATTGTTAGCCGTTAACAGAGAAGAAGAAGAACTTGGACCGAACCGTACGGAGGATGAACGGGGAATAGATACTACATTTACGACAGCCGTGAACCCATTCGCAAAGGCTCATGGGAGTGTACAAAATTCAAAATGTCGGGCAGTGATGGCGAACTCGAGGTTAATTCCCGTTCCTTTTGTTTATTGTTTTCTTGTACTTTTGTTTATTTTTGCAGTGTTTTGTTATCCCATTCATCGCAGAACGAAGGGAAGCGAGGTTATGTGGCATGATATTTTTACGTACGTGTGTCAATTCGGTGTGAACATCTGGAGATCAAAATAATTGCCTACTTTAATGATTCGTACCCTGTTTGATTCGGACCAGACTTCAACAAATCACTTTACATAATTGAATGTAGGAAATCATTGTTTTGGTTGGAGATGTGCTTTATTAAATAGTTATTACTCAGACTTATTTTCTCTACACATTGTCAAAGGTAGACTAATTTACAAATATGACATAAAATCTGCAATATTTATAAAATCTGCAATATATTGAACATTCTCATCGAACAATGTTTAAATTACTGTTTATGTAGCAACATTCAATGATTTTATTAACAGCTATAATACATGTAAAACTATACATTTTCTGGTAGATCTCATCAAACCATTTGCAAAAATGTATAGTTTAACTTTTACACCACAAATTTTGAAATTAATGGACTTGTAAATGATGAAAAATTGCAGTCAGAAAAGGCTTGATTTTCAATTTCTTAAACAAGTTGACCCCAGCTTATTACTTGATCATGAAACGGTATTCTACATAGTAGTCAGTGTTATGTTTTTCTATAAACATTTCTCACCTGTTCTGTAACAATTTTATGCACACAGTACTTACAACACACTTATAAATTAATATAGTTTTAATATACCGACTCGTAACCGAGTACGAATGAACGGTGTACGGTAACCGAGTACGAATGAACTGTGTACGAACAGCCATTTTGATTTTAGAAAATTGCAAATATAAGCTAATTAATCTTCATTCAGCGCAAATGCATATTTGCATTTATTCCAAACCACAATACCGTATCTATTTATACCTCAATCGAGCTTGAGAGAAGGACACACTTTGCAATATTTTAATGTTATTTTTACTCTGCATGAATTACGATTACGACGGCGGAAGTGGAATATTGGTAATAGTTAAGTTTGATTACTTCCCTTGTCCGATGAGACTTGTCATGTCACTCAGATGCGAGCCAAATAAACAGGATATACGTCAAATTACATTCTTGGAAGTGCCCAGAATGTAAAGAATACTGATATATCTATCATAAAATACCAATTTCATTAGCATATATGGCCGTTTTGGACAAATTTATGATATTTGAAATTTTCACTTTCGGTTTTGAACTGTAAATATATACTGCGTAACAGCCAAATGGGCATATACGCCATATTTGGTCATATCTCCTCCCACTTATGCAAATATTTCAATCGGAAAGCCTTTGCTCTGTTCATACAAGACCGTAATACACAGGACATATTTTGGGGTCAGTTTTTTATCGGAACACCGATTGCGCAATAATGCGCAGTAAAGATGCGTGGTGGTTGCTAGTTTATGAACAGAATCATGAGAATGCCAATCATGATGATCTATATGGAGTCACACTGATGTTGACCCTGTGTACCTTGTTTCTGTATGGTAAACTATGGATTAAAAAGTCGCGATATTCTTGAATGTATAATTTATATACATGTATATAGTCCTATAAATAAGATCTCTACATAAACATTTTTCTTCTGTTATTTCGAGGTCATTTCATTAAAGCTCATTTTCGCATAGCACTTTCCGCCCTGATCCGATGGCGTGATTTCTGACCAATATTTTGAAGCTTTTCGGACATGAACGGTTATAAATGTGTGCATTGGTGTTAAGAATAATCCTAAATATAGATATTAAGAACGTTAATAATATATTGTATTACCGTTGTGCATGTCATTTAGCTGTTTGAAGTCGACAGATGAAATTCTCCCATTTTTTCTGCGCAGTCTTCACAAAAGAAATCCGAATGATTTATTATTTGGTACATTTCATGCGTATGAACAATTGGATATTAAACGAAATCTTATTTGGTTCACCGTAATGGCACGGAGATAAATCTTGTAAACATTTTCGCCTATTTCGAGTTCTATTTTTGTTTTTCGCAATTATCAAATATTCAAAATGGCCAATTTGGAATGGCGAAACTCTGCCATGAAATTTAAACATTGATTTCATGTATAATATTGTGTCAAGAGACGTTATAGACTGTGCAGAATTCAAACAACGGTATGTGTGTTGATCTTCTCAATTTTAGTTCATAAAAACGACTTTAGAATATAAAATATGCTATGCGTAATTGAGGTTTAGCGTTTAGACTTTGAAAAATGTCTGGATAGTATTAAAATGTCACATTTTTCAAGTCTAAATGTTTGGACTAACATGTATACAGCTATCCTGTAGAATCTCAATTTATTTTTCACTCAGTATAATACTACATCAGATATAATGAATAAGACAATGCCTCGAAGAGAGCTCGAGCATATCTATCTACTGCCAACTCCTCTAGTGCGTGTTATTGGCAGGAAGTGCACGTCGGTGGGTTAGTATAAAGTTTTTAGATAAAACCTGATGGGGGGGAAACAACATCATTGAAGTGAACAACTGGTTGTGATAATACTTTAATAGTGATTCCCCTGTACAGAAATAGAAGCCTTCACGGGTGCCCCACTGTGCCAATTTTTTCTGAAATTCCGAATACCGGTATGACAATAATTATTGCAATATTGAAATCTGTCAATAATTGCTGGTGCACATATTTTCACGCACCAACTCTTTCTTATTAAATTAAAATATACGTGTTATCAATGATCTTCATTGATTATTAATTTAATTTGCACTTATATTATAAAGCATGCAACATAAAGGTTCACAAAGCCTTGTATTCTTATTATGTTGCTTTTATGATATTTTGGTATCTTGTACTTTTCAACCATTCTTTTCCAAATAAAAGAAGATAATACAATGTTGCAAGGTAACCTAGTTTAAACTAAAATTTTAGCACTTTATATGTTATCAAAGATATTGGTAGAATATAACATTGCACTTATATGATAATGTCAGTGCAATTAACCCTTTCAAACACCACAGACCTCTAAATAGGCTTACAAAAAGTGTAGATCCAGATGAGCCGGCTCGTGACGAGCCGTCTCATCAGGATCTGCACTTTTTTTCAAGTAATATAACTATTTTTAGAGAGAGAAAATTACCCATTTTGATAAATGAACTGATCCAAATGTAATTTTGTTATTAATTTATTGGTCTAAAAATATCATGGACCAGTCCATGTGAGTTACTTGGTGTTGAATGGGTTAATACATAACTTTGACCAAACAATTTCTCCATTTTATATTTTCGCCCCTTTTTTCAGATAACGAGAATGGAGATCATTTAAAAGTGTTAGCAAGGCAACCTACATGTAGTTGACATTAAAATATGCTACTGTAGCAAATTAAATATCAAGGCTCTTGGACGATTATTACTTCACATTTGTACGGTTAATATATAATTATGAGTTTATGACCAAACAATGTCTTCAATTTATGTGGTTTAACTGGTTTTTGTTTATTTGCAGGTTGCAGAAATTCTTGGGGAGAGGAAATCTCGGAAAGGGATTGAGTATTTAGTGAAATGGAAAGACTTCGGTTCAAGTAGTAATTCCTGGGAGCCATTGAAAAATCTGGCACATGCTGTGAAAGCCATTGCCTCTTTTCATATGCAAAGTGTGACTGTGAGTACATGTATATGATGTATATACATATGTGTATAATTCATATTGCTGCTACGATACACAGATAAAATATATCAGTTTACATGTATTGCCAAACTGTATTGTACCAAACTATGAACTAAACATATTGGTTTTCCGTGATCATCATATTTTCATTTGAAGGCATCAGTGTTTGGATGGTTCGGTGACAACTTTGATCGATTAAAAAAAATAGTTTAAATAGTTTGTTGAATTAAAAGAATTTAAAGAAGGATTTCATCAGATTAAATAGCCGGAAATACGATGTTGTGTTGTTTATGCCACTTAAAATGTCAGCTCTGGCTGTTAGGGTAGTGATATATCACAGTTCAGATCTGTTACAGCATCTCTCATACATTGCTAAGTACTATGGCTTGAAAAAGCCCTAGTCCAAAGATGTTTTATTTATCCCAAATAGCTTGATGGCTCAAGCCCGAGTGCATATCCTCGTGATGGCTCAAGCCCGGGTGCATATCCTCGTGATGGCTCAAGCCCGGGTGCATATCCTCGTGATGGCTCAAGCCCGAGTGCATATCCTCATGATGGCTCAAGCCCGAGTGCATATCCTCACGATGACTCAAGCCCGGGTGCATATCCTCGTGATGGCTCAAGCCCGGGTGCATATCCTCATGATGGCTCAAGCCCGAGTGCATATCCTCGTGATGGCTCAAGCCCGTGTGCATATCCTCATGATGGCTCAAGCCCGAGTGCATATCCTCATGATGGCTCAAGCCCGAGTGCATATCCTCATGATGGCTCAAGCCCGAGTGCATATCCTCGCGATGGCTCAAGCCAGAGTCATATCCCCTTAATGGCTCACGCCCGAGTGCATATCCCCTTAATTATAATAGTAGCATTTGTTTGCATTGTAGTCTCAAAAGAAAAGGTCAAGCACAAAGTCACCTTCCCGATCACGGAGTCGTTCCAGGAGCCGTGGAAGATCTAGCAGTAAATCAATGGCAAAGGGCAAGAAGATTGCCTCACCGGTCCGCAAAACATCGCATAGTCGTAAATCTCTCACAACCAAAGCCACCACAACCACCACATCATCATCCGCTACACAAGAAGAAGTAAAGACAGAGACTGTGACAAAATCTCCCGGTCGGCTAGAAAAAACTTCAGAATCTCTCACGGTATGCTAGTTTTAGAGTAATCTCGAGTGATATTTGCTGTTCCCACAACTCTAGGATGCACCCTAGTTTTCTGTAGCCCAATGTCAGTAAAACATTAACATGTTGTCTCCGAATGGGAATTGTAAATTACAACCTGCATAACGCTATAGAATCAATACAAATCTTTATTTGTAATCGGTAGTCCAAATCCAACATGAATGTAAAAACAAATATGGGACACCCCAAGGTGTAGCATAATGGTATCACAGGTTGTGTATTGGTAGATATGGTATCACAGGTTGTGTATTGGTAGATATGGTATCACAGGTTGTGTATTGGTAGATATGGTATCACATGTTGTGTATTGGTAGATATGGTATCACAGGTTGTGTATTGGTAGATATGGTATCATGTGTTGTGTATTGATAGATATGGTATCATGTGTTGTGTATTGGTAGATATGGTATCACGTGTTGTGTATTGGTAGATATGGTATCACGTGTTGTGTATTGGTAGATATGGTATCACGTGTTGTGTATTGGTAGATATGGTATCACAGGTTGTGTATTGGTAGATATGGTATCACAGGTTGTGTATTGGTAGATATGGTATCCTGTGTTGTGTATTGATAGATATGGTATCCTGTGTTGTGTATTGGTAGATATGGTATCACAGGTTGTGTATTGGTAGATATGGTATCACAGGTTGTGTATTGGTAGATATGGTATCACAGGTTGTGTATTGGTAGATATGGTATCACAGGTTGTGTATTGGTAGATATGGTATCACAGGTTGTGTATTGATAGATATGGTATCCTGTGTTGTGTATTGATAGATATGGTATCCTGTTGTGTATTGTAGATATGGTATCCGGTTGTGTATTGGTAGATATGGTATCATGTGTTGTGTATTGATAGATATGGTATCATGTGTTGTGTATTGGTAGATATGGTATCACGTGTTGTGTATTGGTAGATATGGTATCACGTGTTGTGTATTGGTAGATATGGTATCACGTGTTGTGTATTGGTAGATATGGTATCACAGGTTGTGTATTGGTAGATATGGTATCACGTGTTGTGTATTGGTAGATATGGTATCACGTGTTGTGTATTGGTAGATATGGTATCACGTGTTGTGTATTGGTAGATATGGTATCACGTGTTGTGTATTGGTAGATATGGTATCACGTGTTGTGTATTGGTAGATATGGTATCACAGGTTGTGTATTGGTAGATATGGTATCATGTGTTGTGTATTGGTAGATATGGTATCACGGGTTGTGTATTGGTAGATATGGTATCACAGGTTGTGTATTGGTAGATATGGTATCCTGTGTTGTGTATTGGTAGATATGGTATCCTGTGTTGTGTATTGGTAGATATGGTATCAAGTGTTGTGTATTGGTAGATATGGTATCACAGGTTGTGTATTGGTAGATATGGTATCACGTGTTGTGTATTGGTAGATATGGTATCATGTGTTGTGTATTGGTAGATATGGTATCATGTGTTGTGTATTGGTAGATATGGTATCATGTGTTGTGTATTGGTAGATATGGTATCACGTGTTGTGTATTGGTAGATATGGTATCATGTGTTGTGTATTGGTAGATATGGTATCACGTGTTGTGTATTGGTAGATATGGTATCATGTGTTGTGTATTGGTAGATATGGTATCAAGTGTTGTGTATTGGTAGATATGGTATCATGTGTTGTGTATTGGTAGATATGGTATCAAGTGTTGTGTATTGGTAGATATGGTATCACAGGTTGTGTATTGGTAGATATGGTATCACAGGTTGTGTATTGGTAGATATGGTATCACGTGTTGTGTATTGGTAGATATGGTATCATGTGTTGTGTATTGGTAGATATGGTATCACGTGTTGTGTATTGGTAGATATGGTATCATGTGTTGTGTATTGGTAGATATGGTATCATGTGTTGTGTATTGGTAGATATGGTATCACGTGTTGTGTATTGGTAGATATGGTATCACGTGTTGTGTATTGGTAGATATGGTATCACGTGTTGTGTATTGGTAGATATGGTATCACGTGTTGTGTATTGGTAGATATGGTATCACGTGTTGTGTATTGGTAGATATGGTATCACGTGTTGTGTATTGGTAGATATGGTATCACGTGTTGTGTATTGGTAGATATGGTATCACGTGTTGTGTATTGGTAGATATGGTATCACGTGTTGTGTATTGGTAGATATGGTATCACATGTTGTGTATTGGTAGATATGGTATCACAGGTTGTGTATTGGTAGATATGGTATCACAGGTTGTGTATTGGTAGATATGGTATCACGTGTTGTGTATTGGTAGATATGGTATCACGTGTTGTGTATTGGTAGATATGGTATCACGTGTTGTGTATTGGTAGATATGGTATCACAGGTTGTGTATTGGTAGATATGGTATCACAGGTTGTGTATTGGTAGATATGGTATCCTGTGTTGTGTATTGGTAGATATGGTATCACAGGTTGTGTATTGGTAGATATGGTATCACAGGTTGTGTATTGGTAGATATGGTATCACAGGTTGTGTATTGGTAGATATGGTATCATGTGTTGTGTATTGGTAGATATGGTATCACAGGTTGTGTATTGGTAGATATGGTATCACGTGTTGTGTATTGGTAGATATGGTATCACGTGTTGTGTATTGGTAGATATGGTATCACGTGTTGTGTATTGGTAGATATGGTATCACAGGTTGTGTATTGGTAGATATGGTATCACAGGTTGTGTATTGGTAGATATGGTATCCTGTGTTGTGTATTGATAGATATGGTATCACAGGTTGTGTATTGGTAGATATGGTATCACAGGTTGTGTATTGGTAGATATGGTATCACAGGTTGTGTATTGGTAGATATGGTATCCTGTGTTGTGTATTGGTAGATATGGTATCACAGGTTGTGTATTGGTAGATATGGTATCACGTGTTGTGTATTGGTAGATATGGTATCACGTGTTGTGTATTGGTAGATATGGTATCACGTGTTGTGTATTGGTAGATATGGTATCACATGTTGTGTATTGGTAGATATGGTATCACAGGTTGTGTATTAGATATGGTATCAGTGTTGTGTATTGGTAGATATGGTATCCTGTGTTGTGTATTGGTAGATATGGTATCAGTGTTGTGTATTGGTAGATATGGTATCACGTGTTGTGTATTGGTAGATATGGTATCACGTGTTGTGTATTGGTAGATATGGTATCATGTGTTGTGTATTGGTAGATATGGTATCATGTGTTGTGTATTGGTAGATATGGTATCACGTGTTGTGTATTGGTAGATATGGTATCACGTGTTGTGTATTGGTAGATATGGTATCACATGTTGTGTATTGGTAGATATGGTATCACAGGTTGTGTATTGGTAGATATGGTATCACGTGTTGTGTATTGGTAGATATGGTATCACAGGTTGTGTATTGGTAGATATGGTATCACGTGTTGTGTATTGGTAGATATGGTATCACGTGTTGTGTATTGGTAGATATGGTATCACAGGTTGTGTATTGGTAGATATGGTATCACCGGTTGTGTATTGGTAGATATGGTATCACGTGTTGTGTATTGGTAGATATGGTATCAAGTGTTGTGTATTGGTAGATATGGTATCACAGGTTGTGTATTGGTAGATATGGTATCACGTGTTGTGTATTGGTAGATATGGTATCAAGTGTTGTGTATTGGTAGATATGGTATCACAGGTTGTGTATTGGTAGATATGGTATCATGTGTTGTGTATTGGTAGATATGGTATCACGGGTTGTGTATTGGTAGATATGGTATCACGTGTTGTGTATTGGTAGATATGGTATC
>CM026395.1:75413024-75488782 GCA_014843695.1 Archivesica marissinica
TTGTGTATTGGTAGATATGGTATCACAGGTTGTGTATTGGTAGATATGGTATCACGTGTTGTGTATTGATAGATATGGTATCATGTGTTGTGTATTGGTAGATATGGTATCATGTGTTGTGTATTGGTAGATATGGTATCACGTGTTGTGTATTGGTAGATATGGTATCATGTGTTGTGTATTGGTAGATATGGTATCATGTGTTGTGTATTGGTAGATATGGTATCATGTGTTGTGTATTGGTAGATATGGTAACGTGTTGTGTATTGGTAGATATGGTATCATGTGTGTGTATTGGTAGATATGGTATCATGGTTGTGTATTGGTAGATATGGTATCATGTGTTGTGTATTGGTAGATATGGTATACGTGTTGTGTATTGGTAGATATGGTATCATGTGTTGTGTATTGGTAGATATGGTATCATGTGTTGTGTATTGGTAGATATGGTATCACGTGTTGTGTATTGGTAGATATGGTATCACGTGTTGTGTATTGGTAGATATGGTATCACGTGTTGTGTATTGGTAGATATGGTATCACAGGTTGTGTATTGGTAGATATGGTATCACAGGTTGTGTATTGGTAGATATGGTATCACGTGTTGTGTATTGGTAGATATGGTATCACAGGTTGTGTATTGGTAGATATGGTATCACGTGTTGTGTATTGGTAGATATGGTATCACGTGTTGTGTATTGGTAGATATGGTATCATGTGTTGTGTATTGGTAGATATGGTATCATGTGTTGTGTATTGGTAGATATGGTATCACGTGTTGTGTATTGGTAGATATGGTATCACGTGTTGTGTATTGGTAGATATGGTATCACGTGTTGTGTATTGGTAGATATGGTATCACAGGTTGTGTATTGGTAGATATGGTATCATGTGTTGTGTATTGGTAGATATGGTATCACGTGTTGTGTATTGGTAGATATGGTATCACAGGTGTGTATTGGTAGATATGGTATCATGTGTGTTTGTAGATATGGTATCACAGGTGTGTATTGGTAGATATGGTATCACGTGTTGTGTATTGGTAGATATGGTATCACGTGTTGTGTATTGGTAGATATGGTATCACGTGTTGTGTATTGGTAGATATGGTATCACAGGTTGTGTATTGGTAGATATGGTATCACAGGTTGTGTATTGGTAGATATGGTATCACGTGTTGTGTATTGGTAGATATGGTATCACAGGTTGTGTATTGGTAGATATGGTATCACGTGTTGTGTATTGGTAGATATGGTATCACGTGTTGTGTATTGATAGATATGGTATCACAGGTTGTGTATTGGTAGATATGGTATCATGTGTTGTGTATTGGTAGATATGGTATCACGTGTTGTGTATTGGTAGATATGGTATCAAGGTTGTGTATTGGTAGATATGGTATCACAGGTTGTGTATTGGTAGATATGGTATCACGTGTTGTGTATTGGTAGATATGGTATCATGTGTTGTGTATTGGTAGATATGGTATCATTGTTGTGTATTGGTAGATATGGTATCACGTGTTGTGTATTGGTAGATATGGTATCACGTGTTGTGTATTGGTAGATATGGTATCATGTGTTGTGTATTGGTAGATATGGTATCACGTGTTGTGTATTGGTAGATATGGTATCACGTGTTGTGTATTGGTAGATATGGTATCACAGGTTGTGTATTGGTAGATATGGTATCACATGTTGTGTATTGGTAGATATGGTATCACAGGTTGTGTATTGGTAGATATGGTATCACAGGTTGTGTATTGGTAGATATGGTATCACGTGTTGTGTATTGGTAGATATGGTATCACAGGTTGTGTATTGGTAGATATGGTATCCGTGTTGTGTATTGGTAGATATGGTATCACATGTTGTGTATTGGTAGATATGGTATCACAGGTTGTGTATTGGTAGATATGGTATCATGTGTTGTGTATTGGTAGATATGGTATCATGTGTTGTGTATTGGTAGATATGGTATCACGTGTTGTGTATTGGTAGATATGGTATCACGTGTTGTGTATTGGTAGATATGGTATCACGTGTTGTGTATTGGTAGATATGGTATCACAGGTTGTGTATTGGTAGATATGGTATCACGTGTTGTGTATTGGTAGATATGGTATCACGTGTTGTGTATTGGTAGATATGGTATCACGTGTTGTGTATTGGTAGATATGGTATCACGTGTTGTGTATTGGTAGATATGGTATCACGTGTTGTGTATTGGTAGATATGGTATCACGTGTTGTGTATTGGTAGATATGGTATCACGTGTTGTGTATTGGTAGATATGGTATCATGTGTTGTGTATTGGTAGATATGGTATCACAGGTTGTGTATTGGTAGATATGGTATCACAGGTTGTGTATTGGTAGATATGGTATCATGTGTTGTGTATTGGTAGATATGGTATCACAGGTTGTGTATTGGTAGATATGGTATCACGTGTTGTGTATTGGTAGATATGGTATCACGTGTTGTGTATTGGTAGATATGGTATCACGTGTTGTGTATTGGTAGATATGGTATCACGTGTTGTGTATTGGTAGATATGGTATCACGTGTTGTGTATTGGTAGATATGGTATCACGTGTTGTGTATTGGTAGATATGGTATCACGTGTTGTGTATTGGTAGATATGGTATCAGGTTGTGTATTGGTAGATATGGTATCACGTGTTGTGTATTGGTAGATATGGTATCACGTGTTGTGTATTGGTAGATATGGTATCACGTGTTGTGTATTGGTAGATATGGTATCACGTGTTGTGTATTGGTAGATATGGTATCACGTGTTGTGTATTGGTAGATATGGTATCACGTGTTGTGTATTGGTAGATATGGTATCACAGGTTGTGTATTGGTAGATATGGTATCACGTGTTGTGTATTGGTAGATATGGTATCACGTGTTGTGTATTGGTAGATATGGTATCACGTGTTGTGTATTGGTAGATATGGTATCACGTGTTGTGTATTGGTAGATATGGTATCACGTGTTGTGTATTGGTAGATATGGTATCACGTGTTGTGTATTGGTAGATATGGTATCACGTGTTGTGTATTGGTAGATATGGTATCACGTGTTGTGTATTGGTAGATATGGTATCACGTGTTGTGTATTGGTAGATATGGTATCACGTGTTGTGTATTGGTAGATATGGTATCACGTGTTGTGTATTGGTAGATATGGTATCACGTGTTGTGTATTGGTAGATATGGTATCACGTGTTGTGTATTGGTAGATATGGTATCACATGTTGTGTATTGGTAGATATGGTATCACGTGTTGTGTATTGGTAGATATGGTATCACGTGTTGTGTATTGGTAGATATGGTATCACGTGTTGTGTATTGGTAGATATGGTATCACGTGTTGTGTATTGGTAGATATGGTATCACGTGTTGTGTATTGGTAGATATGGTATCACGTGTTGTGTATTGGTAGATATGGTATCACGTGTTGTGTATTGGTAGATATGGTATCACGTGTTGTGTATTGGTAGATATGGTATCACGTGTTGTGTATTGGTAGATATGGTATCACGTGTTGTGTATTGGTAGATATGGTATCACGTGTTGTGTATTGGTAGATATGGTATCACGGGTTGTGTATTGGTAGATATGGTATCACGTGTTGTGTATTGGTAGATATGGTATCATGTGTTGTGTATTGGTAGATATGGTATCATGTGTTGTGTATTGGTAGATATGGTATCATGTGTTGTGTATTGGTAGATATGGTATCATGTGTTGTGTATTGGTAGATATGGTATCACGTGTTGTGTATTGGTAGATATGGTATCATGTGTTGTGTATTGGTAGATATGGTATCATGTGTTGTGTATTGGTAGATATGGTATCATGTGTTGTGTATTGGTAGATATGGTATCATGTGTTGTGTATTGGTAGATATGGTATCATGTGTTGTGTATTGGTAGATATGGTATCATGTGTTGTGTATTGGTAGATATGGTATCATGTGTTGTGTATTGGTAGATATGGTATCACGTGTTGTGTATTGGTAGATATGGTATCACGTGTTGTGTATTGGTAGATATGGTATCACGTGTTGTGTATTGGTAGATATGGTATCACAGGTTGTGTATTGGTAGATATGGTATCACGTGTTGTGTATTGGTAGATATGGTATCATGTGTTGTGTATTGGTAGATATGGTATCACGTGTTGTGTATTGGTAGATATGGTATCATGTGTTGTGTATTGGTAGATATGGTATCATGTGTTGTGTATTGGTAGATATGGTATCACGTGTTGTGTATTGGTAGATATGGTATCACGTGTTGTGTATTGGTAGATATGGTATCACGTGTTGTGTATTGGTAGATATGGTATCACAGGTTGTGTATTGGTAGATATGGTATCATGTGTTGTGTATTGGTAGATATGGTATCACGTGTTGTGTATTGGTAGATATGGTATCACATGTTGTGTATTGGTAGATATGGTATCATGTGTTGTGTATTGGTAGATATGGTATCACAGGTTGTGTATTGGTAGATATGGTATCACGTGTTGTGTATTGGTAGATATGGTATCATGTGTTGTGTATTGGTAGATATGGTATCACGTGTTGTGTATTGGTAGATATGGTATCACAGGTTGTGTATTGGTAGATATGGTATCATGTGTTGTGTATTGGTAGATATGGTATCACGTGTTGTGTATTGGTAGATATGGTATCACAGGTTGTGTATTGGTAGATATGGTATCACAGGTTGTGTATTGGTAGATATGGTATCACGTGTTGTGTATTGGTAGATATGGTATCACAGGTTGTGTATTGGTAGATATGGTATCATGTGTTGTGTATTGGTAGATATGGTATCATGTGTTGTGTATTGGTAGATATGGTATCACGTGTTGTGTATTGGTAGATATGGTATCACAGGTTGTGTATTGGTAGATATGGTATCATGTGTTGTGTATTGGTAGATATGGTATCACGTGTTGTGTATTGGTAGATATGGTATCACGTGTTGTGTATTGGTAGATATGGTATCATGTGTTGTGTATTGGTAGATATGGTATCACGTGTTGTGTATTGGTAGATATGGTATCACATGTTGTGTATTGGTAGATATGGTATCACGTGTTGTGTATTGGTAGATATGGTATCACGTGTTGTGTATTGGTAGATATGGTATCACATGTTGTGTATTGGTAGATATGGTATCACAGGTTGTGTATTGGTAGATATGGTATCACGTGTTGTGTATTGGTAGATATGGTATCACGTGTTGTGTATTGGTAGATATGGTATCACGTGTTGTGTATTGGTAGATATGGTATCACGTGTTGTGTATTGGTAGATATGGTATCACAGGTTGTGTATTGGTAGATATGGTATCACAGGTTGTGTATTGGTAGATATGGTATCATGTGTTGTGTATTGGTAGATATGGTATCATGTGTTGTGTATTGGTAGATATGGTATCACAGGTTGTGTATTGGTAGATATGGTATCACGTGTTGTGTATTGGTAGATATGGTATCACGGTTGTGTATTGGTAGATATGGTATCATGTTGTGTATTGGTAGATATGGTATCATGTGTTGTGTATTGGTAGATATGGTATCATGTGTTGTGTATTGGTAGATATGGTATCACGTGTTGTGTATTGGTAGATATGGTATCACATGTTGTGTATTGGTAGATATGGTATCACGTGTTGTGTATTGGTAGATATGGTATCACGTGTTGTGTATTGGTAGATATGGTATCACGTGTTGTGTATTGGTAGATATGGTATCACGTGTTGTGTATTGGTAGATATGGTATCACGTGTTGTGTATTGGTAGATATGGTATCACGTGTTGTGTATTGGTAGATATGGTATCACGTGTTGTGTATTGGTAGATATGGTATCACGTGTTGTGTATTGGTAGATATGGTATCATGTGTTGTGTATTGGTAGATATGGTATCACAGGTTGTGTATTGGTAGATATGGTATCACGTGTTGTGTATTGGTAGATATGGTATCATGTGTTGTGTATTGGTAGATATGGTATCACGTGTTGTGTATTGGTAGATATGGTATCATGTGTTGTGTATTGGTAGATATGGTATCACGTGTTGTGTATTGGTAGATATGGTATCGCGTGTTGTGTATTGGTAGATATGGTATCGCGTGTTGTGTATTGGTAGATATGGTATCGCGTGTTGTGTATTGGTAGATATGGTATCGCGTGTTGTGTATTGGTAGATATGGTATCGCGTGTTGTGTATTGGTAGATATGGTATCACGTGTTGTGTATTGGTAGATATGGTATCGCGTGTTGTGTATTGGTAGATATGGTATCACGTGTTGTGTATTGGTAGATATGGTATCACGTGTTGTGTATTGGTAGATATGGTATCGCGTGTTGTGTATTGGTAGATATGGTATCGCGTGTTGTGTATTGGTAGATATGGTATCACGTGTTGTGTATTGGTAGATATGGTATCACGTGTTGTGTATTGGTAGATATGGTATCGCGTGTTGTGTATTGGTAGATATGGTATCGCGTGTTGTGTATTGGTAGATATGGTATCACGTGTTGTGTATTGGTAGATATGGTATCGCGTGTTGTGTATTGGTAGATATGGTATCACAGGTGTTATTATGGGTCATTATTCGTTCCAGAGATCCATACTTACTCCTGGAGCAACGCAGCGGAGCACGCACATCACTCTCACATCCGAGGTTCTAACCACCGCCAAAAGTAATGAGCCAGCACCGCGTCCTGTACAGTCGGTCAGAGAGAGATTTATGCAGCAATGTCGTGATTCTATGGGGAATCTCCAAGGATGCTGTGCAGGTGTCTATAAGTCAGATTACCCAGCAATAGTTGTGTTTTCCACCATCGCCATCATCATGATCAGCTTTTTACTGGAGAAAAATGTTGAGTAAGTGAAACGTGTATTCCCAGTTTCTCAATTGCATCATTCCCGATTTGTCTCAATCTAGGTGATTTCCCGAGAGAACCCTATTCCTAGCTGTTGGATATCATACAGCATTTGTATGATCATATAGCTTAGCTGGTGGTGTGACTCCAAATACAAAGCCAAGTAACAATTGTTTGCAACATTATAAAGTATAAAGTGATATATACAGTTAAACCTGTGTTAGTGGTCACCTCTATTAAGCAGTCGCTTTCTGTGATTCCCTTCAAGGCTTACGGTAGTTGGCTGCTTAAGACTGGTTCGACAGTATTAGAATGGTGTAAAACCATTGCAAAACCAGATCATATATTATATTAGTACCTATAATCACTGTATTCAATTATGCCTACTTTCAGTTTTGAGAAACTCTGGGGGACAATTGTTGCGTTCTGTGGTAGCATTTGGGTGTGGATAACTGGACTGGTGTCCAAGAAGAACTAGCGACAGACATGACTAACTGAGAATGTTTTGAAGGCAGCAGTCATCCTAGACATCTGTATATCTATTAACATGCGTGTATAATGATGCATTGTGACATGTGGTCAGAAATGAAATAGCTGTGTATATAAACTGAATAAAGAAATGACTGTGTGTCTAAATGTCCTGCAATGTGAAGGCTGTAAAAGTGTCTCAATAGGGCAAATATATCGTGCTCCACGCCTCTCTGGCTTGCGGTAGGTCCGTGGTTCTACACAGGTGCCTAAAATACTGCTCAAAGGGGCACCTGGCTGGGGTCTTCGTCCACCAATAATGGCTGGAGAGTTGCCATATAACCTAAGCTGTTGGTGCGACTTTAACACCATAAAACAAACAACACATATTTCCACTGGAAAACTACTGGATCAAAATTTTCTGGAATCATTCTGATAGAAATTCCATAATATCACTGATACCTGATAATCTATGTTGTAGAGTTTGGTGTGATGAAACGTTATGTGGAGCAACTGTATGTCCAAAGTTTGTAAAATAATGCCGGCCATCTTGAAAATCTATTTTCGTCTTCTGTTAATTCTAATGTAACTTGGTCTGGATAATCTAGACGCTTAGTAGGAAAAATAACTGCCCATGATAGGTGTTGTTAGGTAAACTGCCTGCTGGCGATATAGCCCAAAATGGTGCTGATGAAGGCATAAAACCCGAATCAACCAACAAACAAACTAGTTTCCCTTTTTGGTACAGATATTTCAATTGACTGTTGTGTAATAATACAGTGTCTGTTTCATTTGCAATTTTGCCTTATTTAATACTCAAGCTTAGTTGTTGTTTATATATGTCTGATTTTCAACGTTATGAAGAGAATGTCGATATCTCTGATAGAGCAGCTACTTTTATTGTAACTTGGGTCCAATTTAATAACATTTCTCAAGCTCGAGCTTAAGTAATTTGATTGGTTGATTCTGAGATTTACTTTGAGCTGAACTGATCAGATATTTGAGATCGAGATTGTAGAACAATTTTATAACCTGTTGGGGGGGGGCTTAGTCCCGAGCATCAGGAACAGCTACATGTACATAATACTCCCAACACTCAGTAGCGAGCTGCGCACTTTCTTTATTTGGCACATCACCACCCCAATAAGGTGGGCCAGTATTTTTATATTCATTGATATACGTTTTGGGTTTGGATGAAAAATCAAATGATTTTATACATTTTTAAAATAATTTTATAAGATTTTAGTTTTATTTAATGGTTCTCAATGCTTGAATTTGAAATAGAGAACAGATGTAATTTATTCCCACTGTTTGAATCCTTTTAATCTCGTCAGTACAATTTAAAATATTGTTATTAATACATCCTGTATCTATTCCGCCATGATTTATTTATGATGTAATCTAAATACCACTGCATCAGTGCCAATTGGAAATAGTGGCATCGGGTTCTATCACAAACCAGGATAGTTTGTTTAAATGTACAATTGAATTACATTTCACCTCCTCCACATGTAATATCACTGTCAATATTCATTCTGTGCTATATAGTGATCCTGAGTTTACGAAAGAGATCCGCAGTTTAGTTGTGCAAGTTTCCATATTTTATAGTTATATATATGTAGCACTATGCAATGCCTCGGTGTAGTTATTAATCCATAGAAAAGATGTAGATTCACAATAAACCTTAGGATGAACTATGTGTATATGCAATGATATTCATTAGAATAGTAGCAATTTGTGGTGTGTACAGGGGTCAGGGCTAGAATTTAACGTTTATTATGCACTGGCAAACCTTTGCCTCGAGTGCCTAATATCTTTACTCGCAAAATTGAGATTTTACTCGCAATTTATGCAAGTCTGTATTTGAAGGCAATTTAACAGTGTCATTGCCTGTTTCGACCTTCAATGCATGTGCTAAGTTCGAGCCCTGGATGTCACAACACTCGTTCCTGCACAGAATGATGCATTATGAACATAGTAGTATTTTATTGTTCAAACTGATTGCCACAATTTCAAAAATACTTGCTATCGTACAAATGTGTTCATTGCAACACCAGTAGTACAAATGTGTTCATTGCAACACCAGTAGTACAAATGTGATCAAATTCATCCTTTTAACGTTTTTAATGTACATTGTTAAAAAATACATAATCTTATTTTGACAAATATTTTTACATAATCTTACCTTTTTTCATTTAGGTCTCTACATAGCTTCGTTTCTCCGTAGTGAATCATAAACCTTTAAACAGTTGCATGTTTCTGTGTGTGAAGAATGCAGTCAGTAATAGACAATCTATGAATCCTAAATTAACCAGATACAGTAGAGGCCCAGGGAGGGAGTTTACAAATGCCTAATCTATGAATATGTAGCAAAATGTTTTGGTCTGCTTTGAAAATGTTTGTTTAATGAGTGTCCGCCTCCGTTGTCAAGTTGTTACGGTCGCCAACTTGTATACCACTGTAACCTATCATCACTGATGGTCCGTTGTCAAGTTGTTACGGTCGCCAACTTGTATGCGACTGTAACCTATCATCACTGATGATCACGGGTTCGAGCCCCGCTCAGGTCGTGTCTCATTAAGATTAAAAAGTTTGCAGTTTCTTACGGATGTTGGTGCACCAAGTACTGGTAAACCGCTAGAGCCTGTAAAGGTGTTGTTAGGTAAACTGACCACCGGTGATTAGCCCAAAATGGTGCTGATGCAGGTGTAAAACTCAAACAAACAAACAATTGTTTAAAGAGTTGGAACATACTTTCAATTAATTAAATTTGCCAAAATGTTTCATCAGTGCAATGTGGATATACTTCAAGAAGCTGTATGTGTACATTGTATGTATGTGTACATTGTGTGTATGTGTACATTGTGTGTATGTGTACATTGTGTGTACATTGTATGTACGTGTACATTGTATGTATGTGTACATTGTATGTATGTGTACATTGTGTGTACATTGTATGTACGTGTACATTGTATGTACGTGTACATTGTATGTATGTATGTGTACATTGTATGTATGTATGTGTACATTGTATGTATGTATGTGTACATTGTATGTATGTATGTGTACATTGTATGTATGTGTGTGTACATTGTGTGTACATTGTATGTACGTGTACATTGTATGTATGTATGTGTACATTGTATGTATGTATGTGTACATTGTATGTATGTGTACATTGTATGTACGTGTGTACGTGTACATTGTATGTATGTGTACATTGTATGTGTTTGTACATTGTGTGTATGTATGTGTACATTGTGTGTATGTATGTGTACATTGTATGTATGTATGTGTACATTGTATGTATGTATGTGTACATTGTATGTGTGTGTACATTGTATGTATGTGTACATTGTGTGTACATGTACATTGTGTGTATGTGTACATTGTATGTATGTGTACATTGTATGTATGTGTACATTGTATGTATGTGTACATTGTGTGTACATTGTATGTACGTGTACATTGTATGTACGTGTACATTGTGTGTACGTGTACATTGTATGTACGTGTACATTGTATGTACGTGTACATTCTGTGTACGTGTACATTGTATGTACGTGTACATTGTATGTACGTGTACATTGTATGTATGTACGTGTACATTGTATGTACGTGTGTACGTGTACATTGTATGTATGTGTACATTGTATGTACGTGTGTACGTGTACATTGTATGTATTTATGTGTACATTGTATGTATGTATGTATGTGTGTGTACATTGTATGTGTGTGTACATTGTATGTATGTGTACATTGTATGTATGTGTACATTGTGTGTACATGTACATTGTGTGTATGTGTACATTGTATGTATGTGTACATTGTATGTATGTGTACATTGTATGTATGTGTACATTGTATGTATGTGTACATTGTATGTATGTGTACATTGTGTGTACGTGTACATTGTGTGTACGTGTACATTGTATGTACGTGTACATTGTATGTATGTATGTATGTATGTATGTGTACATTGTATGTATGTATGTATGTGTACATTGTATGTGTGTGTACATTGTATGTATGTGTACATTGTATGTATGTGTACATGTACATTGTGTGTATGTGTACATTGTATGTATGTGTACATTGTATGTATGTGTACATTGTATGTATGTGTACATTGTATGTATGTGTGTGTACATTGTATGTATGTGTACATTGTGTGTACGTGTACATTGTGTGTACGTGTACATTGTGTGTACGTGTACATTGTATGTACGTGTACATTGTATGTACGTGTACATTGTGTGTACGTGTACATTGTGTGTACGTGTACATTGTGTGTACGTGTACATTGTGTGTACATTGTATGTACGTGTACATTGTATGTGCGTGTACATTGTATGTACGTGTACATTGTGTGTACGTGTACATTGTGTGTACGTGTACATTGTGTGTACATTGTATGTACGTGTACATTGTATGTATGTATGTGTACATTGTATGTATGTATGTGTACATTGTATGTATGTGTACATTGTATGTACGTGTGTACGTGTACATTGTATGTATGTGTACATTGTATGTATTTGTACATTGTATGTACGTGTGTACGTGTACATTGTATGTATTTGTACATTGTGTGTATGTATGTGTACATTGTGTGTATGTGTACATTGTATGTATGTGTACATTGTGTGTACGTGTACATTGTGTGTACGTGTACATTGTGTGTACGTGTACATTGTATGTACGTGTACATTGTGTGTACGTGTACATTGTATGTACGTGTACATTGTATGTATGTACGTGTACATTGTATGTACGTGTGTACGTGTACATTGTATGTATGTGTACATTGTATGTACGTGTGTACGTGTACATTGTATGTATTTATGTGTACATTGTATGTATGTGTACATTGTATGTGTGTGTACATTGTATGTATGTGTACATTGTATGTATGTGTACATTGTATGTACATTGTGTGTATGTGTACATTGTATGTATGTGTACATTGTATGTATGTGTACATTGTATGTATGTGTACATTGTATGTATGTGTACATTGTGTGTACGTGTACATTGTGTGTACGTGTACATTGTATGTACGTGTACATTGTATGTATGTATGTATGTGTACATTGTATGTATGTATGTATGTGTACATTGTATGTGTGTGTACATTGTATGTATGTGTACATTGTATGTATGTGTACATGTACATTGTGTGTATGTGTACATTGTATGTATGTGTACATTGTATGTATGTGTACATTGTATGTATGTGTGTGTACATTGTATGTATGTGTACATTGTGTGTACGTGTACATTGTGTGTACGTGTACATTGTATGTACGTGTACATTGTATGTACGTGTACATTGTGTGTACATTGTGTGTACATTGTATGTACGTGTACATTGTATGTACGTGTACATTGTATGTACGTGTACATTGTGTGTACGTGTACATTGTGTGTACATTGTATGTACGTGTACATTGTATGTATGTGTACATTGTATGTGCGTGTACATTGTGTGTACGTGTACATTGTGTGTACGTGTACATTGTGTGTACGTGTACATTGTGTGTACATTGTATGTACGTGTACATTGTATGTATGTATGTGTACATTGTATGTATGTATGTGTACATTGTATGTATGTGTACATTGTATGTACGTGTGTACGTGTACATTGTATGTATGTGTACATTGTATGTATTTGTACATTGTATGTACGTGTGTACGTGTACATTGTATGTATTTGTACATTGTGTGTATGTATGTGTACATTGTGTGTATGTGTACATTGTATGTATGTATGTATGTATGTGTACATTGTATGTGTGTGTACATTGTATGTATGTGTACATTGTATGTATGTGTACATTGTGTGTACATGTACATTGTATGTATGTGTACATTGTGTGTACGTGTACATTGTGTGTACGTGTACATTGTGTGTACGTGTACATTGTGTGTACGTGTACATTGTATGTACGTGTACATTCTGTGTACGTGTACATTGTATGTACGTGTACATTGTATGTATGTACGTGTACATTGTATGTACGTGTGTACGTGTACATTGTATGTATGTGTACATTGTATGTACGTGTGTACGTGTACATTGTATGTATTTATGTGTACATTGTATGTATGTATGTATGTGTACATTGTATGTGTGTGTACATTGTATGTATGTGTACATTGTATGTATGTGTACATTGTATGTACATTGTGTGTATGTGTACATTGTATGTATGTGTACATTGTATGTATGTGTACATTGTATGTATGTGTACATTGTATGTATGTGTACATTGTGTGTACGTGTACATTGTATGTACGTGTACATTGTATGTACGTGTACATTGTATGTATGTATGTATGTGTACATTGTATGTATGTATGTATGTATGTATGTATGTATGTATGTGTACATTGTATGTGTGTGTACATTGTATGTATGTGTACATTGTATGTATGTGTACATGTACATTGTGTGTATGTGTACATTGTATGTATGTGTACATTGTATGTATGTGTACATTGTATGTATGTGTGTGTACATTGTATGTATGTGTACATTGTGTGTACGTGTACATTGTGTGTGCGTGTACATTGTGTGTACGTGTACATTGTATATACGTGTATGTATGTATGTACGTATGTGTGTGCGTGTGTGTGTGCGTGCGTGCGTGCGTGCGTGCGTGCGTGCGTGCGTGCGTGCGTGCGTGCGTGCGTGTGTGTGTGTGTGTATTCCGCCTCCGTGGTCGAGTGGTTAAGGTCGCTGACTTGTATACCACTGTAACCTATCATCACTGATGTTCACGGGTTCGAGCCCCGCTCAGGCCGTGTCTCATTGATATGAAAAAGTTGGCAGTTTCTTACGGAGGTTGGTGCACCCAAGTACTGGTTAACCGCTGGAGCCTGCCCAGGAAAGGTGTTGTTAAGTAAACTGCCCGCCGGCGATATAGCCCAAAATGGTGCTGATGCAGGCGTAAAACCCGAAATATAACAGTGTGTGTGTGCGTGCGTGTACATTGTGTGTACATTGTGTGTGCGTGTGTACATTGTGTGTACGTGTACATTGTGTGTACGTATGTACATGTACATTGTGTGTACGTGTACATTGTATGTATGTATGTACGTGTACATTGTATGTATGTATGTACGTGTACATTGTATGTGTGTATGTACGTGTACATTGTATGTGTGTATGTATGTGTACATTGTATGTGTGTATGTATGTGTACATTGTATGTGTACATTGTATGTGTGTATGTATGTGTACATTGTATGTGTGTATGTATGTGGCAACATGATTCTAGAACTGCTGTATTGTGTTCATGTCAGCTTTGAATACAAATTCAGTGTACATTGTATGTACTTCAGTTTCAAAACGCAAATGTATTATCAAACGTATCATTTAATGGTTTATATTTTCTTATCTACTTCTATCGGTATATTTGGATTTAATTTGCCTGTACTTTATCTGGTAGTTGAACAATCATTTAAGTGTAGTTTCAGTAAATAGACTCCACATACATTCAATTTTGTAACAGCTGAAAATTACAAGGGAGAGAATTTCTGGCATGTATCATGCATGTTTGCCAAATAGAATTTTACGCATGCATGTTATGTTGCCATTAATGTATCAACTTGCTTGCAATTTCATCCAACTGTTTTGTAATATAAAACATGATATAAATCACACACACAGTGTCCATATATCACACACACATTGTCCATATATAAATCACACACACAGTGTCCATATATCACACACACATTGTCCATATATCACACACACAGTGTCCATATATCACACACACAGTGTCCATATATCACACACACAGTGTCCATATATCACACACACATTGTCCATATATCACACACACAGTGTCCATATATCACACACACAGTGTCCATATATCACACACACATTGTCCATATAGGTAAGTTGTAAATATCTAGCTTTTACACGATCAGGATGACAATTTTCAGGCATGCGAAATCTGGATTCCATCAATTTTTCGTATATATTTATATTAGAAATTCAGGCGTGGAATCTTGGTGTGTTGTGGTAAGAGGTTGCACAGAGTGTGGAGGGCTGACCTGTGTGCGCATATCTACATGTACTAACCATTTCATTATTAAATATGAATACATCATGGACTACATTCATGTCGTGAAGCAGGAACAGTACTGTTCGAATCATCTACTTACATCATCTCCATCATATTCTTGTATCCACAGTTTTTTAAAAAAGTTGTGTATGTTTTAAAATTTCAATATTGTAAATGATCATGTCGTCATTTTTGTCTCATTCATGTAGTCCCCATGATATATACATTAGTGTAGCCTTATGTGTAGTAGAAGTGAAATAAACATAGAGAAAATGTCAAACCTGTCTTGATTTGTCGATTAACTCGAGTAACGGGTATAGCTATTGGACTGAGGGCATTGTACCTTACATGCAAGTTCTCCCAATGAATTATGGACATTTATCAGTGAGGTAAGAACTGCAACATTCTATAATATCAACATGTAAAGTTTCGGACCAAATCCTGCCAGTGATGTCGTTATGTTCCATGAGGGGGAGACAGTGTCTGCCTTGTGGTCCGTGCTTCAGCGCCAAAACCCCTTGTTGGATATTCACCAAACTTGGCATTTAAGCATCAGTATAATGTCTAGTAATGTACATGTACTCCGGTTACATGATTTCTGGCATATTTACAGTTCTGTGAACATTTTTATAACGCAAAGCTCCGCTTTGTTGGATTCTCTATTAAGCAGCCTAGCTTTTTTAAGCATCCAGATTCCCAATATGTTCTTTTAGTATACATTTGCCCTCTATTAAGCATTAATATTAAATTATTATTAAATTTAATCATATTCTGTAATAATCATTATTAGGCGTTCAAATGAGTCTGTTTGTCCATTGTTAATGTAGGTTGCATCGCCAGCAAGAAGGGTTTGTTATTTCTTATTGTTATTCCAACTACTGTATTATCTTTAGTAATGAAGTTTGATAGTAGTTCCATGAATATAATGAAGAGAGAAGATGACAATGGACATCCTTTTATAACACCTCTTTCAATTGGAAAATGTTAAGACATATTACCATTGTTACTGATAACACAAGTTGACAGATTGTAGAACAAGCTAACACAATTAGTCACAGATTTTCCAAATTTTAGGTGATTTAAACACTTGATTATCAACTCATGGTCAAGACTGTCGAATGCTTTTTCGTAATCCGAGAAGAGAGGGAGGTTATTTTCTTCAGCATATTTAATAATTTCAAATATCAGCGAAATATTTTCGCATATATAGCGACTTCATGAAACCAGTTTATTCAGGAGTATTTTTATTTATGCAAATTTATATTAGCTCGATTGCGAAACAAGTTCTTTCAACTTATATTAATCACTCTCGAGACCTCATTCCTGATGGAATCCATCGCCATGAAGGAGAGAAGAGGCAATGTGGAATTTAAATGCCTTGCCTAAGGGCACAATCGTAACAGTTCCAGTGGGGCTCAAACTCCGGACCTTTCGCACCTGAAGCGAACGCGCATCCACTGCGCTATCACGACTTCGGGAGTATTTGAAATAGGTTTAGTTGCTATAATCTACACTGAGGAGACATTTGATATACATGTATTACTATTTCTTTCAAGATAATTCAGAAACAATGAGCATAGTTTTCTCTGGGCATTCCGATTTTCTCCCGAAAAGCTGTATCTATGTAATTGGTTGCCTATATGTATGGTCCGGTGTATCGAATCGATACATGAGACCTCGGTTTATACACAGAAACTTGGTGAATGGTTCATTTGCATCTGTTTGACAGACCATAAATTGTTCGACAGATATCCCCATTCAAGTTGTAGGCGAATACGAATAGTTTATTCAGCATTAAACATTTTGTGACAATGTTTATAGACGGAAGTAATCACATTTATAATTTAACATACAATACACTACTATGGTACTATAGTTCAATTTATAAATAAAGTATATAGACGTTATTTATTTTACAACAATCGCGAATTATGACATATATATGAGATGCGCACTTGTGATTTGATACCTAATTCTATGAAACAAAGTTTGCAATTTTGCTATCAAACGAGCCTCTGAGATCCTCGTATTCACATTGAACTATGCATAATTTAAAATTTAACCCTTTCAACACCACAGACCTCTAAATTGGCTTACAAAAAAGTGTATATTAGAATGTAACAAGATGTTTTTTTATATATGAAGAATAATCATAATCCAATCAGAACGCTCGTTTCAACGCGAATTGCGCCGCTTTAGAATTTTTCAAAACAAATTGAAAATGCTACGAAATCTCTTTTTGACGTACATTTTTGCCGAATAAACCTACACGTTAGTGGAAACACATTTTATTGGTCTGCCTAAAGTGCGGAAATGACGGAAATGACCTCATTTCCGCGGAATTCACGGAAATCACTTTCTCAAAGTCATTTCCACGGAAATGACATTGACTAAACAGCGGAAATGTATATGTAATATTCAACTCGGCTCAGATATGGTCGGTATATATATTTGGTGGTTTATTGTAATTTATTATGCATGTAGCACGGTAGTTAGTTAACCAAATTATCATCTCTAACAAAATAGCGAAAATGGCATTGAACTCATTTCCGCTGTTTAGTCAATGGCTTTTAAAGTGCGGAAATGACTCGACGTGTTTATAAACAGCGGAAATGAGTTCAATGTCATTTTCGCTATTGGGTGAATTATATTTGTAATCAATTTCGCTGTTCGTTTTATTAATATTGAAAATAAAATACTGTTTATTTATCGTAACTGGTCGATCTGGTAAAAGTATTTGTGTGCAAGATATACTTTATTACTGTATCTCAATAAGGAAATCACGGAAATGACTTTCTCCAGGTCATTTCCGCGGAAATGACATTAACTAAACAGCGGAAATGAGTCTAATGTCATTTTCACTAGTGTCTGTAAGGGTCGACATGTTTATAACGTCATTTCCGTAAAAATGAGAAAAGACTAACCAGCATACTATTTCACAGAACAGAGGACCTTATTAATTAATCAAATCAGCATATTCCATGGCTCATTGTAGATCTGTCTACCATCATCGGGATTTGAAGAACCATTATCAGTGTTCTAATGACAAATAGTGAATGACGAATAGCGATATTGAATTGTTTATTCGTCAAATCGACCTTATGAATTCTCGATACCAGCATAACTTTGTGATTTCAGCGATAACAACGGAATTATGAATGGACCAAAACACAAAATATGAGTATTCAAAGAGGTGAAGAATTTATTACATGTGCTATAAAAACATGGCATTTCATAATATAAACTGTTTCTATATATAATCTACACGTAGAGCTCCGGATAGGCTGTTTTTAACACAACATGGTGGTTTAGTATTTTCTTTAGGATTGTCGTGACGAACCTGGAGAACACCAAATTTCTGTCTTAAAATAAAAAAGTGAGAAAAAAAACCCGGCTTATCTGGAGCCCTGTACATATGCATGCATGCGATTATGTTTGTCCTGTCTCTATTTCAATTGCATACGTTCCACATCTAACATTTAATTAGCCGTCGTTTGGAATTTGGTGTAACTGACCGTTCGACTCTTTTACGTTACCGACACTGATAAAAGGAACCAGTCCGCTAATTATTACAATGCCGATCAGGAAAATAGCTAACATTAACATTACTACAGAAATGCATGCATACATCTCACTAAATCCGTTACCGTACTCACACAAATTCATAATTCGTTTATTTGCCTGTTAAAAAAGTCATTTTCGTAGTGAAAATAACATTGTCCTCATTTCCGCTGTTTAGTCATTAGACTCATTTCCGCTGTTTAGTCAATGTCATTTCCGCGGAAATGACTTTGGGAAAGTCATTTCCGTGAATTCCGCGGAAATGAGGTCATTTCCGTCATTTCCGCACTTTAGGCATACCGCATTTTATTGATAATGTTATTCACAGTTAAAACTCTCCCGACGAGGATTTTTTTTTGTTGCTGACAGAACCCGTGTCCTAGTACGGAAATGTGACCTGCTATGGCCAATGTTTGTGGCAATTGTTTGCAAAGTATACATGCATGCAGCTTAAAGTTGTGTTTTATTTGAAGAACAATATAAAGACTCGGGATAGGCGTTATATTTGGACAGCTTTGTACAAAATTGTCTCAGATAGGGCCATTTTACTGATCGATGCGAAATCTGACGGCCCACAGAGTAGAATCCCTGTACTTAAATATATATACTAGTACCCCCAAACGTGCCGAATCCCTGTGATAAGAACATATGTGAAGGCTTTACGAAACTGAATACAAGCAAAATTTATGTGATAAAAAATCATATTGCAGTCAATAACTTGTAAGTATGTTCACATTATCTAAGATATGTAATCTATCACCACACCGTGCATTCAAATCACCAATTACTGAAACACTGCCAATGTCCGAATATTTTCTTAGATTTCACGCATGTAACTCGGGGGACTATTCTACGGAGACGGAAACAAACTTGCGGAAAGAAACTGAATAGTCAGGGATGGAAAGATCGAGATTGGGGATGGAAATAATCGAGACATTTCACTTCGAAGTTTGTTTGGGTTTGGATTTAGCCTAGGGTCACCTAGTTGCCTGAATGAGAAGCTTACCAAACTAACAACACCAGTTGGATTGGTCAGATCAGTGTATATCTTTAAAATATACATATCCGGTAAGTTTGTGCGCGTTTGTCTGTTTGTTCGCGTTTGTCTGTTTGTTCGTGTTCATGATGTAACTTTGAAATAACTTTGCACAATGTTCCATAGATAGTCCAAATATTCATTTTTGAAAAATGTAACATTTTAATATCAAGGTATTTTTATGTAGAGGTCTTATATATAAATGTTCCATAGTATGTCACACTTAAAAGGTTACTGGTCAAATATTCGTACTATTGATGAGAGGATTGTGAAATAATGTAGCACAAATGTTCCCTATATGAAGACTACTTATCGTGTTCAAGATGCGATTCCCTACTCCTAAGGTCAAGAACACACTTGGAGGTTAACGGTCAAATATTGGTAAATGAGATGTGAAACAATAATTCTCAGTCCTCTGTGGTGTTGTATAACCTGAACTGTGTGGTGTTGTATAACCTGAACTGCGTGGTGTTGTAGAACCTGAACTGTGTGGTGTGTGTGGTGTCGTATAACCTGAACTGTGTGGTGTCGTATAACCTGAACTGTGTGGTGTCGTATAACCTGAACTGCATGGTGTTGTATAACCTGAACTGTGTGGTGTTGTATAACCTGAACTGCGTGGTGTTGTATAACCTGAACTGTGTGGTGTTGTATAACCTGAACTGCGTGGTGTTGTATAACCTGAACTGTGTGGTGTTGTATAACCTGAACTGCGTGGTGTTGTATAACCTGAACTGCGTGGTGTTGTATAACCTGAACTGCGTGGTGTTGTATAACCTGAACTGTGTGGTGTTGTATAACCTGAACTGCGTGGTGTCGTATAACCTGAACTGTGTGGTGTGTGTGGTGTCGTATAACCTGAACTGTGTGGTGTCGTATAACCTGAACTGTGTGGTGCAGTATAACCTGAACTGTGTGGTGTCGTATAACCTGAACTGCGTGGTGTCGTATAACCTGAACTGTGTTAATGCAACATAAACACAACAGCATAGACAGGCGAGTGATCAATGGCCTCAAAGTTCTCTTGTTCGTGGATTATGCCATTATACTTTATAATATTTCAATGTAGCACCAACTGAACCATGTTCATTTGCCTTCAGTTACAATTCAATTGAATGCAGAATAGGTTCAACATCTAGTGGGCACACACATTTTGTCTGGACTTTCAGGTCCGATAAATCTTTGTACAATTAGCCTCCTTGTTGTATATTGCAACACATATATACCTCACTCAAAGAATAGGCATATAAATGTTTTTATAGAATATGTAAATGTATGTGCTTTGATAGAAGAATTGGGCTAAACAAATTAAACTATATCAATTGTCTACCCACACCATCCAGATATTATTGGGAAATATATATGGGAAAACATATATTACAAATACTACAAAATGAGATAAATTGTAATTTTTTTTTGAAACAATGTCTCCATCTTCCATTTTTCAGATATGATTTTATTTGGAATTCGGCCCACAAAGTGAATATATTAGTTACTATATATTGTTGCTTTCAGAGATAAGATCTGGCAAGATGTTGTAATGCTCAAGTATTTGCTGCCTATCGGAGAAAGATTCACTTGCTGCCAGTCAACACACTGCTATGTTGGCAATGATGTTTAGGGGTATAGTAAGTGCAAAATTGTTTCGTAACTCAGGGCACACACTGTCATTCGAAAAAATGGCTGAAAGAAATTGCATTTGGCGAAAAAGCTAAAATCAAGCAAATTTCAAAATACAGAATCTTTTCCAGCATTGCCGGTGTGGTCTATGGAAGGCCGGTGTGGTCTATGGAAGGCCAGTGTGGTCTATGGAAGGCCGGTGTGGTCTATGGAAGGCCGGTGTGGTCTATGGAAGGCCGGTGTGGTCTAACGAATGACGTGTGGTCTATGGAAGGCCGGTGTGGTCTATGGAAGACCGGTGTGGTCTATGGAAGGCCAGTGTGGTCTATGGAAGGCCAGTTTGGTCTAACGAATGCTATGTGGTCTATGGAAGGCCAGTGTGGTCTATGGAAGGCGGTGTGGTCTATGGAAGGCCAGTGTGGTGGTCTATGGAAGGCCAGTGTGGTCTATGGAAGGCCGGTGTGGTCTGTGGAAGGCCGGTGTGGTCTAACGAATGCCGTGTGGTCTACGGAAGGCCGGTGTGGTCTATGGAAGGCCGGTGTGGTCTATGGAAGGCTGGTGTGGTCTGTGGAATGCTGTGTGGTCTAACGAATGCTGTGTGGTCTATGGAAGGCCGGTGTGGTCTAACGAATACTGTGTGGTCTATGGAAGGCTGGTGTGGTCTGTGGAATGCTGTGTTGTCTATGGAAGGCTGGTGTGGTCTATGGAAGGCCGGTGTGGTCTATGGAAGGCTGGTGTGGTCTGGAAGGCCGGTGTGGTCTATGGAAGGCTGGTGTGGTCTAACAAATGCCGTGTGGTCTATGGAAGGCTGGTGTGGTCTAACGAATGCTGTGTGGTCTATGGAAGGCCGGTAGGCTGGTGTGGTCTATGGAAGGCTGGTGTGGTCTAACGAATGCCGTGTGGTCTATGGAAGCTGGTGTGGTCTAACGAATGCCGTGTGGTCTATGGAAGGCTGGTGTGGTCTATGAAGGCCGGTGTGGTCTAACGAATGCCGTGTGGTCTATGGAAGGCTGGTGTGGTCTATGGAAGGCTGGTGTGGTCTATGGAAGGCCGGTGTGGTCTATGGAAGGCTGGTGTGGTCTAACGAATGCCATGTGGTCTATGGAAGGCTGGTGTGGTCTATGGAAGGCCGGTGTGTCTATGGAAGGCTGGTGTGGTCTAACGAATGCCGTGTGGTCTATGGAAGGCTGGTGTGGTCTATGGAAGGCGGGTGTGGTCTAACGAATGCTGTGTGGTCTATGGAAGGCCGGTGTGGTCTATGGAAGGCTGGTGTGGTCTATGGAAGGCTGGTGTGGTCTAACGAATGCTGTGTGGTCTATGGAAGGCCGGTGTGGTCTATGGAAGGCCAGTGTGGTCTAACGAATGCTATGTGGTCTATGGAAGGCCAGTGTGGTGGTCTATGGAAGGCCAGTGTGGTCTATGGAAGGCCAGTGTGGTCTGTGGAAGGCCGGTGTGGTCTATGGAAGGCTGGTGTGGTCTAACGAATGCCGTGTGGTCTACGGAAGGCCGGTGTGGTCTATGGAAGGCCGGTGTGGTCTGTGGAATGCTGTGTGGTCTAACGAATGCTGTGTGGTCTATGGAAGGCCGGTGTGGTCTAACGAATGCGGTGTGGTCTATGGAAGGCTGGTGTGGTCTATGGAAGGCTGGTGTGGTCTATGGAAGGCTGGTGTGGTCTATGGAAGACTGGTGTGGTCTGTGGAATGTTGTGTGGTCTATGGAAGGCTGGTGTGGTCTATGGAAGGCCGGTGTGGTCTATGGAAGGCTGGTGTGGTCTATGGAAGGCCGGTGTGGTCTATGGAAGGCTGGTATGGTCTGTGGAAGGCCGGTGTGGTCTATGGAGGCCGGTGTGGTCTATGGAAGGCCGGTGTGTCTAAACCGTGGGTCTGTGGAAGGCCGGTGTGGTCTGTGGAAGGCCGGTGTGGTCTGTGGAAGGCTGGTGTGGTCTGTGGAAGGCCGGTGTGGTCTGTGGAAGGCCGGTGTGGTCTGTGGAAGGCCGGTGTGATCTGTGGAAGGCCGGTGTGATCTGTGGAAGGCTGGTGTGGTCTATGGAAGGCCGGTGTGGTCTATGGAAGGCCGGTGTGGTCTGTGGAAGGCCAGTGGTACTACTGGGCTGCACAATATTATGTCTGAACAACGCTTAAACAGGTATCTTGGGGTAGTCCTCCCTCCACCAAACGTATGTAGAAAGTTAACTTAAAACTTGTCCCCCCTCGCTGTACCAAATCAACCTGCACAAACTACATTAATTCTAACATTTATACTGTTATTGTGCTGGTATTATTTTCCATCAATAAATTAATTAGAAACGTCTGTACACATGTCTGCTATGTTGTCAAGTGAGCTAGCTTGTAGAAGCAGAATACTGGTACATTATAATTATTTTAATATATTGCAGGCATTCTTCGTTGTTGGGGTATATGCAGGAGTATACGCGGACCAGAAATTTCAGGTAGGCAAAGAAACCTTTCTTTCAAGGTCAGAGTTCAAATGAAAACGAACATCTTCACTGAAACTAGCAAGTAGTTTGATCAAACTAGGTACAAAGCATCCCGGAAATGACCTCTAACGAGGTCTGTATGTGAAAAATTGGTCAAATGGATCTTCTATGAAATGAATATTCCGGATTTAGTCATGTTCCCGTATGAAACGATTATCACAATTTCTAAATAGGTTGTTATCATGCAATTGTATTTGTTATACACAATAAGATTTAACCCTTTCAACACCACAGGCCTCTCAATAGGCTTACAAAAAGTGTAGCCATCTCATCAAGATCTGCACTTTTTGCCAGTAATATATCAAAATTACCCAATTTGATAAATAAACTGGTCCAAATGTAATTTTCTTATTAATTTATTGGTCTGAAAATATCGTGCAACAGTCCATGTGAGTTACTTGGTGTTGAATGGGTGCACCAGTCCATGTGAGTTACTTGGTGTTGAATGGGTGCACCAGTCCATGTCAGTTACTTGGTGTTGAATGGGTGCACCAGTCCATGTGAGTTACTTGGTGTTGAATGGGTGCACCAGTCCATGTGAGTTACTTGGTGTTGAATGGGTGCACCAGTCCATGTGAGTTACTTGGTGTTGAATGGGTGCACCAGTCCATGTGAGTTACTTGGTGTTGAATGGGTGCACCAGTCCATGTGAGTTACTTGGTGTTGAATGGGTGCACCAGTCCATGCGAGTTACTTGGTGTTGAATGGGTGCACCAGTCCATGCGAGTTACTTGTTGTTGAATGGGTGCACCAGTCCATGCGAGTTACTTGTTGTTGAATGGGTGCACCAGTCCATGTCAGTTACTTGGTGTTGAATGGGTGCACCAGTCCATGTCAGTTACTTGGTGTTGAATGGGTGCACCAGTCCATGTGAGTTACTTGGTGTTGAATGGGTGCACCAGTCCATGTGAGTTACTTGGTGTTGAATGGGTGCACCAGTCCATGTGAGTTACTTGGTGTTGAATGGGTGCACCAGTCCATGTGAGTTACTTGGTGTTGAATGGGTGCACCAGTCCATGTGAGTTACTTGGTGTTGAATGGGTGCACCAGTCCATGTGAGTTACTTGGTGTTGAATGGGTGCACCAGTCCATGTGAGTTACTTGGTGTTGAATGGGTGCACCAGTCCATGCGAGTTACTTGGTGTTGAATGGGTGCACCAGTCCATGCGAGTTACTTGTTTTGAATGGGTGCACCAGTCCATGCGAGTTACTTGTTGTTGAATGGGTGCACCAGTCCATGTCAGTTACTTGGTGTTGAATGGGTGCACCAGTCCATGTGAGTTACTTGGTGTTGAATGGGTGCACCAGTCCATGTGAGTTACTTGGTGTTGAATGGGTGCACCAGTCCATGTGAGTTACTTGGTGTTGAATGGGTGCACCAGTCCATGTGAGTTACTTGGTGTTGAATGGGTGCACCAGTCCATGTGAGTTACTTGGTGTTGAATGGGTGCACCAGTCCATGTGATTACTTGTGTTGAATGGGTGCACCAGTCCATGTGAGTTACTTGGTGTTGAATGGGTGCACCAGTCCATGTGAGTTACTTGGTGTTGAATGGGTGCACCAGTCCATGTGAGTTACTTGGTGTTGAATGGGTGCACCAGTCCATGTGAGTTACTTGTTGTTGAATGGGTGCACCAGTCCATGTGAGTTACTTGTTGTTGAATGGGTGCACCAGTCCATGTCAGTTACTTGGTGTTGAATGGGTGCACCAGTCCATGTCAGTTACTTGGTGTTGAATGGGTGCACCAATCCATGTCAGTTACTTGGTGTTGAATGGGTGCACCAGTCCATGTCAGTTACTTGGGGTTGAATGGGTTAAACATTCAAGTGTTTTAGTAAAGAAATTCTACCATTTTAAAATGATACAAAAAATATAGTCAAACTCCTCTAATCCGTAATCCATCCGAACTGGACTTTTTCTGGACTAACCTTAACGCATCCTTGTAAATGATGGTCACAATATGCTAAAGCTTCTGGTAAGGAGTTTGTTCAAATTAGTTAATACAAATTTAGTTTAGCTCGATTGTGAAACAAATTCTTAATCACTCTCGAGACCTCATTCCTGATGGAATTCATCGCCACGAGGGAGAGAATGTTGAATTTAAGGGCACAATGGTAACGGCTCCAGTGGCGCTCGAATTCCAGGCTTTTCGCACCTGAATGCGCTACCACAATCAATTGATAGGGAGAAGAACTGTACAAGTTTTCTCTCGTTCTAATCCCTTTCAGTTTACTGCTGTTAAATTATATGTAAAATGTTCATTTCTTAATTACATGTACAAATACTGAAATAAATAATGTTTAAACTAACGGGTTCAAAATGTCCTGTCCAGATTATAAGTCCTAAATCCTTTAAGGGATTTCCAAATTAACTTCACCATGAGATGATGTGTTGCGCGTAAGACACAAGCTCAATACTCTAAAGGTCACACTTAGCTGTCAAAGGGTACAAAACGGTCACACTTAGCTGTCAAAGGGTACAAAAGGTCACACTTAGCTGTCAAAGGGTACAAAAGGTCACACTTAGCTGTCAAAGGGTACAAAATGTCACACTTAGCTGTCAAAGGGTACAAACGGTCACACTTAGCTGTCAAAGGGTACAAAAGGTCACACTTAGCTGTCAAAGGGTACAAAACGGTCACACTTAGCTGTCAAAGGGTACAAAAGGTCACACTTAGTTGTCAAAGGGTACAAAACGGTCACACTTAGCTGTCAAAGGGTACAAAAGGTCACACTTAGTTGTCAAATGGTACAAAACGGTCACACTTAGCTGTCAAAGGGTACAAAACGGTCACACTTAGTTGTCAAAGGGTACAAAATGTCACACTTAGCTGTCAAAGGGTACAAAATGTCATTTCTGGTGTAATTTACACAATGATTAAAAAAAAAAAAATTCTGAAAGCCAAAATGGTTGCAGCAATCATCTTGAACATTTTTTGGTCTGAACCATTGGACGTTGTGTGAGATGTAGGTGAAAATTATTATTAAAATCTATTTCGACTTCAACCTAGCAATATTGGGTAAACTGCTTGCGGCCATTAGAATTGTCCCCACGATTGAAGTTAGCTTTGTGTTGTGGTCTAGGAATATCCCAGCTGGTGCATACTTGCCATCTTTTTATCATATTGTAGTACATGTATTTGTTTTGTATTTACAGCTTCCCAAAGTTGATGACCCTCAGGTATTATGGGAAAAGGTGCAGGACTTCTTCGAAAAATATAAGAAAGATAAATAAGAGAGGCATAGATGTTTACTTGCAGGAACAGACATTTACAACGTAACATTGTGTAAACCTAGTGACTCACCTCAATTCTGTTGGATTTATGTATAATGTACGTGTATGCAATAATTACTGAACAGTTTTTCAACTAATGTTTATTCCACATTTCCGTGGAAAGTTTTTGTTTTTTTGTTAAACATTCCGTACTTCTGTATAATCACAAGTATGAATAAATTTCAAAGTTACATTTTTATTTTGTGTGTGAACTATTTGTGTCCACAGTTTCGTCAAGCAACGTTTCCAGAAACCTTGTGGCCAATTTTGATGAAACTTGTGTGAAGCACGATTGCACATGCTAGATCAGAAGTAGGTCAAATTGTTCAACGTCAAATATAGCCACATTTTGAAAATCTATTTCTGTAAATTCTCTTCCCGAACCACTTTTGTTAATTTTGATGAGACTTGGTATGAAGTATCCTTGCAAATAATAACCATACAATCAGATATCCCACACTCCATTCAGTCCCATATCCCAAATAGTAGATCATAATAATCATACAATCAGATGTCCCACACTCCATTCTGTCCCATATCCCAAATAGTACATCATAATAACCATACAATCAGAGATCCCACACTCCATTCTGTCCCATATCCCAAATAATAGATCATAATAATCATACAATCAGATGTCCCACACTCCATTCTGTCCCATATCCCAAATAGTACATCATAATAACCATACAATCAGAGATCCCACACTCCATTCTGTCCCATATCCCAAATAATAGATCATAATAATCATACAATCAGATGTCCCACACTCCATTCTGTCCCATATCCCAAATAGTACATCATAATAACCATACAATCAGAGATCCCACACTCCATTCTGTCCCATATCCCAAATAATAGATCATAATAATCATACAATCAGATGTCCCACACTCCATTCTGTCCCATATCCCAAATAGTACATCATAATAACCATACAATCAGAGATCCCACACTCCATTCTGTCCCATATCCCAAATAATAGATCATAATAATCATACAATCAGATGTCCCACACTCCATTCTGTCCCATATCCCAAATAATAGATCATAATAGCCAATGTGGCTGTTTGCAACAAATTATGATCAGAACTCTTTGATAAAAGTTAAAAGAGCCATATTCGACACTTCAAGTGGTAACAGATAGGTCTATATATGATGGGTAGCTATCAGCTATGTTAACTTCAACCTCTTCAGTTTGAATACCATGCATAGCCACAGAGACGCAGACACTCAGTCATTCAATCAACTTCAGTATATACAATACTTTACAGGATGTGATCTATTTATGTAAATATGAATTAAAAAGTATAGCTACATGCTATATACAAAACTTGCAGTTAATACCTGCTGTACAGTGCAAAACATAATCAATACTTGCTGTACTGTACACAGTTGATACATGTCGTATAGTAATATCTCAAACAGCCACCCTGTGTCTGCAAGGTACTTAACCATTCCCCCCATATGATGTAGTATTAATTTATTCCTTGCAAATGCCTGCAATTTAGCATTCATACTCCTCATAAGAACTTACCTATCCGACCTTCATAGAGGTTACTGGGAATAATTAACGGTTGTATGCACTAAGTTTTTCTGATATTGTTTGAGGACTATTGTGTCAATCTATGTGGACTGTGAATCTATGTGGACTGTGTCAATCTATGTGGACTGTGTCAATCTATGTGGACTGTGCCAATCTATGTGGACTGTGTCAATATATGTGGACTGTGCCAATATATGTGGACTGTGTCAATATATGTGGACTGTGCCAATCTATGTGGACTGTGCCAATCTATGTGGACTGTGCCAATCTATGTGGACTGTGCCAATCTATGTGGACTCGCCCGACTCGGTAATGACAATGGCACCTATCTTCTATGGGGTAAAGGATTAACAACTGGCATAAATAAACAACATTTCACACGGTGCGATGATTTGGTGCTATATTGTCTACTCATTAATTCCTGAACAATCGTGAATCTCTGTATAACCTACACTGTCTCCTCAAACCACAGCATAAAAACAATGTCAGATGCACTATTATCCATGTTGTATTATCGTCTTCTTCCGCCGCTTCTGCTGCGAGGATCTGGACTATTTTCTCTGCGTCGTCTTTCCGGAGTTGATCGTCGGCCCCGCGGCCTCTCACCTAGACCTTCCTACAACGATAGAGTTAGTTATATGGATGTTTGTAAACATTTAAACCCTTGCTCACATAGAGATGTGGCTACTGTATTGCCATACATGACAGCAATGTACCTATACTACGAGGATATTTGTTTGCTTCAGTGTGTGATGGAATTACATTGAAAGTATTATTATCACGAGGTACACTACCCAATCACGAGGTACACTACCCAATCACGAGGTACACTACCCACTCACGAGGTACACTACCCAATCACGAGGTACACTACCCAATCACGAGGTGCACTACCCAATCACGAGGTACACTACCCAATCACGAGGTACACTACCCAATCACGAGGTACACTACCCAATCACGAGGTACACTACCCAATCACGAGGTATAATCACGAGGTACACTACCCAATCATGAGGTACACTACCCAATCACGAGGTACACTACCCAATCACGAGGTGCACTACCCAATCACGAGGTACCCACGAGAGATAATAATAGCTTTCTATGTTCACGAGTGAAATATTATTCGATCATTCACTTCAACAAACAAATTTTATTTTTATTTTAGGCTGAAAAGTGTTTTATTATAACGATGCATATGTGCGCTAAATTGCGCTAGAACGTCGCGCTTCGACGACCATAAAAGATGTCAAAGATTACGTCACTGACAGCATTTCATCATGTAGCAGCTATGCGTTTTCAATTGATGGAATAACAAATTTTATGTCACTGATAAATGTCTATATTTCATTGGAAATCATAAAATATATAACATTATCAATGAATAAGTCAGCATAGAGGTTACTGGGAATGTTTAAGGGCAGGGATTGCCCAGCCGCCCGGGACAAGTGCTAAGGACTGCCGGGCAATCAACGATTTCCTGCTGGCAGTCCGATTGTGCTTTGAAAATGATATTTTGTTTAGGACACGTTCAATATTAGATTGTTTACGGCACTGCTGTGACTGTCAATTATCCAATTAACATACAATCAGACGATATGCGACCTGTTTCACTGGTCCTTGTTGATTGCCACTATTGTCCGATAAACCGAAGCCATCAATTTATCCGAGACAGATGTTTTCCCTGAAAAACTTCAAATGCCCGCTGTGATTTAATACCCTCAATTGACTGGGACACTAACAAATGCATAGCATTACAAGGATTATGATTGTGGACAGTGAGCAGTCTATAAGGGAAGTAACTCATATAGAGCTTCTTACAACAGGTGCTTGTCTAAAAATAGATGTGGAATTTCAGTGAAATTGATTTTACAACAGATTTCAGATTATTTTCAGTGCGCCATTACAAGCACATAGATCATCTTTATAGTCGAGCGTGCCCAAATATAAATTACTGTGCTACAAAACGTAGTGGCACAGACTGGAGAAAGCACTGCACTATAATAATAAAACTGTTCACGAATAAGTTTATAATCACATGTGACTTTCCACACGGGTCCATTGCAAGCCAAGTCGCGATATTTCATCGGGAAAGTTTATTTTCTTGCTGGACAAGTAAAACGATTATTTTACCTGCCCAGTAGGCAAGTTAGAAATCTGAAGATTTGGCAACCCCTATTAAGGGTTGTACCCACTATGTTAATCTGACCAGTATTACGGGTGTTTTGCTTGTTTGAAGTCTATTACTGTATCACTGTATGTGGGAATGGATAGTGATGTCGACAGGTACTTCTAAGTGGGAATGGATAGTGATGTCGACAAGTGCTTCTAAGTGGGAATGGATAGTGATGTCGACAGGTGCTTCTAAGTGGGAATGGATAGTGATGTCGACAGGTGCTTCTAAGTGGGAATGGATAGTGATGTCGACAGGTGCTTCTAAGTGGGAATGGATAGTGATGTCGACAGGTGCTTCTAAGTGGGAATGGATAGTGATGTCGACAGGTGCTTCTAAGTGGGAATGGATAGTAATGTCGACAGGTGCTTCTAAGTGGGAAAGGATAGTGATGTCGACAGGTGTTTCTAAGTGGGAATGGATAGTGATGTCGACAGGTGCTTCTAAGTGGGAAAGGATAGTGATGTCGACAGGTGCTTCTAAGTGGGAAAGGGGTAAACATGTTTCTAAAGATTCAAGATCACCACTGAAAACTCTGGAAATATGTCATGGAATTTCCTTAGAATTGTGTTGCATGACATATTTAATTGTTAATTCAATCACTAGAGTGCAAATAGCTAACTGTAGATAGGCACTAACTGTATGTAGATAGGCACTAACTGTATGTAGATATGCACTAACTGTATGTAGATAGGCACTAACTGTATGTAGATAGGCACTAACTGTATGTAGATATGCACTAACTGTATGTAGATAGGCACTAACTGTATGTAGATATGCACTAACTGTATGTAGATAGGCACTAACTGTATGTAGATAGGCACTAACTGTATGTAGATATGCACTAACTGTATGTAGATATGCACTAACTGTATGTAGATATGCACTAACTGTATGTAGATATGCACTAACTGTATGTAGATAGGCACTAACTGTATGTAGATATGCACTAACTGTATGTAGATAGGCACTAACTGTATGTAGATATGCACTAACTGTATGTAGATAGGTACTAAGCTGTATGTAGATAGGTACTAACTGTATGTAGATAGGTACTAACTGTATGTAAATAGGCACTAACTGTATGTAGATAGGCACTAACTGTATGTAGATAGGCACTAAGCTGAATGCTGATCGATAGTATGTCATAGCCTGTGAGATGGTGACTAAGATGCATCCATCGATCACCTCAATCATTATATGAAGCTGGTACTACACATAAAATATTACTGTATTTCAGTGTTGGAAATGGCTCTCACATATGAAGAGGTATAACGCACATGCTCCCATACAATACCATTCCGCTACAGTACACTAACCTGCGGCGGATTCCTGGCACGTACTGGACTAAAGTTCGGTCGTTTCCTGGCAATATCCCTATCACCCTCGGATATTTCCTCGAAAGGACTCACTCGATCTCCCTTCTGTTTCTGTCTTTGTATTGGTCGTATTATGCCCAACTTGTCTCGCTCCGAGATCTGCAGGATGAAAATGCATGATGTACACACTTATATCACATGTATCTCCAGTAACACTACATTTAACTAATTGATGTTGGAATCATTGTTTTGTGCAGCTCATAAGACTGGAGCCTATTGTTGTGTAGTCTCTGAGACTGGAGCCTATTGTTGTGTAGTCTCTGAGACTGGAGCCTATTGTTGTGTAGTCTCTGAGACTGGAGCCTATTGTGTAGTCTGTGAGACTGGAGCCTATTGTTGTGTAGTCTCTGAGACTGGAGCCTATTGTGTAGTCTGTGAGACTGGAGCCTATTGTTGTGTAGTCTCTGAGACTGGAGCCTATTGTTGTGTAGTCTGTGAGACTGGAGCCTATTGTTGTGTAGTCTCTGAGACTGGAGCCTATTGTGTAGTCTGTGAGACTGGAGCCTATTGTTGTGTAGTCTGTGAGACTGGAGCCTATTGTTGTGTAGTCTGTGAGACTGGAGCCTATTGTTGTGTAGTCTCTGAGACTGGAGCCTATTGTTGTGTAGTCTGAGACTGGAGCCTATTTTACTACCACCAACCCTTTATATATGCACACATTTATCCTGCACGCACGCACACACACACACACTGTACACACACTGTACACACACACACTGTACGCACACACACACACTGTACACACACACACACTGTACGCACACACGTACACACACACACACACACACTGTACACGCGCGCGCGCGCACGCACGCACACACACACACACACACTGTATGCACACACACTGTACGCACACACACTGTACGCACACACACTGTACGCACACACACTGTACACACACACACACTGTACACACACACACTGTACGCACACACACACTGTATGCACACACACTGTACACACACACACTGTACGCACACACACTGTACACACACACACACACCACCTGTATGCACACACACTGTACACACTGTATGCACACACACTGTACACACACACACACACACACTGTACGCACACACACTGTATGCACACACACTGTACACACTGTATGCACACACACACTGTACACACACACACTGTACACACACACACACTGTACGCAAACACACTGTATGCACACACACTGTACGCACACACACTGTACGCACACACACGGTAAGCACACACACGGTAAGCAAACACACTGTATGCACACACACGGTAAGCACACATACTGTATGCACACAACACGGTACGCACACACACGGTAAGCACACACACGGTAAGCAAACACACGGTAAGCAAACACACTGTATGCACACACACTGTATGCACACACACTGTATGCACACACACGGTAAGCACACACACTGCATGCACACACACTGTACGCACACACACTGTATGCACACACAGCCCAAAACAATAACCCCAGTTCCTAATGGGGGTTAATGATATGATTATAAAGCTGCACTTATCTGAGCCTCTGTAAATGACAACCAGTATATATACATTCTTACCTGAGCCTCTGTAAGTGGCAACCAGTATATATACATGCTTACCTGAGCCTCTGTAAGTGGCAACCAGTATATATACATGCTTACCTGAGCCTCTGTAAGTGGCAACCAGTACATATACATGCTTACCTGAGCCTCTGTAAGTGGCAACCAGTATATATACATGCTTACCTGAGCCACTGTAAGTGGCAACCAGTATATATACATGCTTACCTGAACCTCTGTAAGTGGCAACCAGTATATACATGCTTACCTGAGCCTCTGTAAGTGGCAACCAGTATATATACATGCTTACCTGAACCTCTGTAAGTGGCAACCAGTATATATACATGCTTACCTGAGCCACTGTAAGTGGCAACCAGTATATATACATGCTTACCTGAACCTCTGTAAGTGGCAACCAGTATATATACATGCTTACCTGAGCCTCTGTAAGTGGCAACCAGTATATATACATGCTTACCTGAGCCTCTGTAAGTGGCAACCAGTATATATACATGCTTACCTGAGCCTCTGTAAGTGGCAACCAGTATATATACATGCTTACCTGAGCCTCTGTAAGTGGCAACCAGTATATATACATGCTTACCTGAACCTCTGTAAGTGGCAACCAGTATATACAAGGCATCGTTTTAGTTTTCTTGAATAAATCATCAAGTAACTTGGCTGGTGGCTCATTGTCTTTCTTGTCTGGAACTGATAAAGAAGCATAGCCTACAATGAGCATTATTATGTAGATATGAATTTTATTTGTTGCCGTTATTTGCCAACCACAATACTTTCTACCACCCAGGATGGTACGCTTGCTGGTTTGATAAGGTCACAAGCCTGTATCAAACCAGAAAAAACCGTATCATAACTAGATCCTGAGAAAATAACGCATATTCACTCGGTGCTAGTTTGTTTCCCTGCCCAAATAAAGACCTGCTTTGTGTTCCATGAATTTCTGACACATTTGAGAGAAGATGCAAACAGCATAAATCAGTTATTCATAGCCTACTTTCATGGTTAATGCAATAGTCGAAAATTATGTTAAGACGAAAATAATTTCCATTTATACCGATAGTAGTACAAATATAAATTTTGTTAAACAATACTCTACTTTTTAAGATACGTATAACCAAAACCACTCACTCGGTCTGCCTCCTAATCGATATGCTGCGAGTTTGAACTCTGCCAGAACCATGGTGGTGATGTCCTTAGGCAAGACTTTTAAATCCACACCCCCTCTTGTCCCTCCTCATAGGAATGAGGTCTTGAGAGTAATTTAAACTAAACTAAATGTAGTAAGAACTTGTTTCGCAATTCGGCTAAATTAATATGACAAAACTACAGGACTAAGCGAGCTGTACAGATTCACATACTTTCATTCTACACCAAAGGCTAGCATCCTTATTACCTTTCTTTTTTTCTTGTCTGCCCAGCCTATCTCTACTTCTATCTCTGCTTCTCTCCCTCCGTCTCTCGTGTGCTGGTGACCCTGACCTATAACCTCTACGTTCTCTCGGTGACCGTGACCTCGACTTCTGCAGCGTTCTATCCCAGTCTTCCCGGGATTTCTTATCTTTGTCCCACTCCCTCACGGGTTTAGGTTTATCCTTTGCGTCCTTCTCTAGTCTATCTTTCATTCTCTTTTCTCTATCTTTTTGTCTTCGTTCTATCTCCTTCTGTCGCTCCTCCTGTATGTGTCTTTGTTTCTCCTCTCTCTCTCTCTGTTTCTGGTCCCTCACCGAGGTTTTTTCCTTCTTGTCTGGTGGTGGAATTGGCTTCTCGTCACCTCTATAGTAATCCATCTGTAAAACACATATGTATGTGAACAATTTTCCTATTTTATACATTTCATGGTGAATTCATTCTCACCCCAAGCACAGTCAACTTTGTTAATTCTAACCTCCAAGTACAGTCAGACTTTTCACTCCCCCTCCCTAACTCGAGTCAACTTTGTTCATTCTTACCCCCCCCCCACCCCTCAAGTACAGTCCGACTTTTCATCCCCCCCCAACTCAGTCAATTTGTTCGTTCTCACCCCCAAACGCAGTCAACTTTGTTCGTTCTCACCCCCAACATAATGTGACTTCTCACCCCCAACATAATGCAACTTCTCACCACCAACATAATGTCACTTCTCACCACCAACATAATGTCACTTCTCACCACCAACATAATGCAACTTCTCACCACCAACATAATGTCACTTCTCACCACCAACATAATGTCACTTCTCACCACCAACATAATGTCACTTCTCACCACCAACATAATGTCACTTCTCACCACCAACATAATGCAACTTCTCACCACCAACATAATGTCACTTCTCACCACCAACATAATGTCACTTCTCACCACCAACATAATGTCACTTCTCACCACAAACACAATGTGACTTCTCACCCCCAACATAATGCAACTTCTCACCACCAACATAATGTCACTTCTCACCACCAACATAATGTGACTTCTCACCACCAACATAATGTCACTTCTCACCACCAACATAATGCAACTTCTCACCACCAACATAATGTCACTTCTCACCACCAACATAATGTCACTTCTCACCACCAACATAATGTCACTTCTCACCACAAACACAATGTGACTTCTCACCACCAACATAATGTCACTTCTCACCACCAACATAATGTCACTTCTCACCACCAACATAATGTCACTTCTCACCACCAACATAATGTCACTTCTCACCACAAACACAATGTCACTTCTCACCACCAACATAATGTCACTTCTCACCACAAACACAATGTGACTTCTCACCACCAACATAATGTGACTTCTCACCACCAACATAATGCTACAATATGCTACCTGTTCTTGGGATCCGAAATCTACAATCAGTGTTTTCGGATTGGACAGCGGCCATGTTGTATTGTGTAAAGCTTTTCTTGTCTCTATTGCCTCATCTTCGTTATCATACTGTAAGCACAACAAACAATCTATAAAACATATGATAGTTTATACAGCTCTGTGCCATCAGTGCACTTTCAAGCCTTGCTCAGAGCTTGGGAGAGTGATCCAACAGAAAATCAGCACAATTTGTTTTTGTGGTTTAAAGTCGCACAAATAGCTTAGGTCATATGACGACTCTCGCGTTATTATTGGTGGAGGAAGACGCTGGGTGCCCCTCGGTGCATTATTGCAAGCACGGATCAGCACCCAGGTAGAACCACAGACCTACCGCAACCCAGCTGGATAGCTTCTCTCATGAAATAATTTGACACCCTCAGTGGGATTCGAACCTACAGCAATGAGGGGCAAGTGATTTGAAGTCATCGACAGTAACCACTCGGTCACGGAGTACCATCTACATCTGTGCTTCAGTGTGCCCTACCGACATAATAACATTTCTAATGTCATAGACATAAGTCAGGATCTGCATCACAATCGTGCATTACAATTACAAATCCGAACACTACTCCTGCGAAAAGTTACAAATGTGAACTTACAACAGCGAAGCAGTGAGATTTGATCTTGTCAATCCAGAAGAGTTCGTCATGTAGATTTCCATTTCTTCGTAGCAGCTCCTTCAACTGGTTTGCCGTGAATGGACGCACCAGGTTCCGGATATGTACGATTTTGCTGGGCGGATTTCTAGCAGGGGATGGGGATCTACGTGCCGCGATTGGCTCGTCTGGTTTCACCAAGGTCGATACTCCCGAGTCCAAACGGCGAACCAACTTGAACTCCTCTAACAAGAAATAATGATAAAATGAATCTTCCCGACAGTGGAGTGTAACGCTGTTTTAAATATGTGGCATAGCTTGATAAACCAAGACAGTGGAGTGTAACGCTGTTTTAAATATGTGGCATAGCTTGATAAACCAAGACAGTAGAGTGTAATGCTGTTTTAAATATGTGGCATAGCTTGATAAACCAAGACAGTGGAGTGTAACGTTGTTTTAAATATGTGGCATAGCTTGATAAACCAAGACAGTAGAGTGTAACGCTGTTTTAAATATGTGGCATAGCTTGATAAACAAAGACAGTAGAGTGTAACGCTGTTTTAAATATGTGGCATAGCTTGATAAACCAAATTATGCAATGGTAAGATGAAATGCTATACATAAACAACACTAGACAACAGAGCTTACCCGTGCAGAGAGACAACAGAGCTTACCCGTGCAGAGAGACAACAGAGCTTACCCGTGCAGAGAGACAACAGAGCTTACCCGTGCAGAGAGACAACAGAGCTTATCCATGCAGAGAGACAACAGAGCTTACCCGTGCAGAGAGACAACAGAGCTTATCCGTGCAGAGAGACAACAGAGCTTACCCGTGCAGAGAGACAACAGAGCTTATCCGTGCAGAGAGACAACAGAGCTTACCCGTGCAGAGAGACAACAGAGCTTACCCGTGCAGAGAGACAACAGAGCTTACCCGTGCAGAGAGACAACAGAGCTTACCCGTGCAGAGAGACAACAGAGCTTACCCGTGCAGAGAGACAACAGAGCTTACCCGTGCAGAGAGACAACAGAGCTTACCGTGCAGAGAGACAACAGAGCTTATCCGTGCAGAGAGACAACAGAGCTTACCCGTGCAGAGAGAGAACAGAGCTTACCCGTGCAGAGAGACAACAGAGCTTACCCGTGCAGAGAGACAACAGAGCTTACCCGTGCAGAGAGACAACAGAGCGTATCCGTGCAGAGAGAGATCAGAGCTTACCCGTGCAGAGAGATCAGAGCTTACCCGTGCAGAGAGACAACAGAGCTTATTCGTGCAGAGTGACAACAGAGCTTACTCGTGCAGAGAGACAACAGAGCTTACCCGTGCAGAGAGACAACAGAGCTTATCCGTGCAGAGAGAGAACAGAGCTTACCCGTGCAGAGAGAGAACAGAGCTTACTCGTGCAGAGAGAGAACAGAGCTTACTCGTGCAGAGAGAGAACAGAGCTTACTCGTGCAGAGAGACAACAGAGCTTACTCGTGCAGAGAGAGAACAGAGCTTACCCATGCAGAGAGAGAACAGAGCTTACCCGTGCAGAGAGACAACAGAGCTTACCCGTGCAGAGAGAGAACAGAGCTTACTCGTGCAGAGAGAGAACAGAGCTTACCCGTGCAGAGAGACAACAGAGCTTACCCGTGCAGAGAAACAACAGAGCTTATCCGTGCAGAGAGACAACAGAGCTTACACGTGCAGAGAGACAACAGAGCTTACCCGTGCAGAGAGACAACAGAGCTTACCCGTGCAGAGAGACAACTGCATTTAAACATGATTGTAGTCCTTATGGTGAACTATATAGACACTTATATACAGACACTTATATACAGACACTTATATACAGACACACTTACTTTTCCTATCTATGTCCTCATACATCACTTATATACAGACACTTATATACAGACACACTTACTTTTCCTATCTCTTTTCTCTTTCTTCACTTTTGTGGTAACCGTGATAGTTTTTGTTACTGTTGGCTCCTCCTCCTCTTTGTCTTTCGGCGCCATCTTTATTTCCATAGGCTCCTCCTCTTCAGTGGCAATCTTCTTTATTTCCCTACTATCCTCCTCCTTCTCGCTGTCTTCATCGGAGTTAGATTGTTGCTTCTCCTCTGGTCCTGCCTCCTCTGCTGCCTCGTCTCCCTCACTCTCAGAATCGCTGTCGCCAGAAGCTTCATTTTTCTTCACGTTCTGAAAGATGAATCACATGATGAAAAAGGTATGCATGTGAAATCCATTGAATAAGAAATGAGGAAAAACATTAGGGCCTAACAGTAAACTCACAGACCGGTACTCGCAGACCGGTACTCGCACTATGTATGTATAATCCATTGAATCAGACATGAGGGATACATTAGGACCTACAGTAAACTCACAGACCTGTACTCGCAGACCGGTACTCGCAGACCGGTACTCGCACTATGATTGTGTATATTTCAAATAATGAGCGAGACTGTCCGAGCTGCATGTGTGTATCTATGCAACAATTCTGACTGTCAGAGCTGCATGTGTGTATCTATGCAACAATTCTGACTGTCCGAGTGCATGGGTGTATCTATGCAACAATTCTGACAGTCCGAGTGCATGGGTGTATCTATGCAACAATTCTGACTGTCAGAGCTGCATGTGTGTATCTATGCAACAATTCTGACTGTCCGAGTGCATGGGTGTATCTATGCAACAATTCTGACAGTCCGAGTGCATGGGTGTATCTATGCAACAATTCTGACTGTCCGAGTGCATGGGTGTATCTATGCAACAATTCTGACTGTCAGAGTGCATGGTGTATCTATGCAACAATTCTGACTGTCCGAGTGCATGGGTGTATCTATGCAACAATTCTGACTGTCCGAGTGCATGGGTGTATCTATGCAACAATTCTGACTGTCAGAGCTGCATGTGTGTATCTATGCAACAATTCTGACTGTCCGAGTGCATGGGTGTATCTATGCAACAATTCTGACTGTCCGAATGCATGGGTGTATCTATGCAACAATTCTGACTGTCAGAGCTGCATGTGTGTATCTATGCAACAATTCTGACTGTCCGAATGCATGGGTGTATCTATGCAACAATTCTGACTGTCCGAATGCATGGGTGTATCTATGCAACAATTCTGACTGTCCGAATGCATGGGTGTATCTATGCAACAATTCTGGCTGTCAGAGCTGCATGTGTGTATCTATGCAACAATTCTGACTGTCCGAATGCATGGGTGTATCTATGCAACAATTCTGACTGTCCGAGTGCATGGGTGTATCTATGCAACAATTCTGACTGTCCGAGTGCATGGGTGTATCTATGCAACAATTCTGACTGTCCGAGTGCATGGGTGTATCTATGCAACAATTCTGACTGTCCGAATGCATGGGTGTATCTATGCAACAATTCTGACTGTCGAGTGCATGGGTGTATCTATGCAACAATTCTGACTGTCCGAGTGCATGGGTGTATCTATGCAACAATTCTGACTGTCCGAGTGCATGGGTGTATCTATGCAACAATTCTGACTGTCCTAGCTGCATGGGTGTATCTATGCAACAATTCTGACTGTCAGAGTGCATGGGTGTATCTATGCAACAATTCTGACTGTCAGAGTGCATGGGTGTATCTATGCAACAATTCTGACTGTCCGAATGCATGGGTGTATCTATGCAACAATTCTGACTGTCAGAGTGCATGGGTGTATCTATGCAACAATTCTGACTGTCAGAGCTGCATGGGTGTATCTATGCAACAATTCTGACTGTCCGAGTGCATGGGTGTATCTATGCAACAATTCTGACTGTCCGAGTGCATGGGTGTATCTATGCAACAATTCTGACTGTCCGAGTGCATGGGTGTATCTATGCAACAATTCTGACTGTCCGAGTGCATGGGTGTATCTATGCAACAATTCTGACTGTCAGAGCTGCATGTGTGTATCTATGCAACAATTCTGACTGTCCGAATGCATGGGTGTATCTATGCAACAATTCTGACTGTCCGAATGCATGGGTGTATCTATGCAACAATTCTGACTGTCCGAGTGCATGGGTGTATCTATGCAACAATTCTGACTGTCAGAGCTGCATGTGTGTATCTATGCAACAATTCTGACTGTCCGAATGCATGGGTGTATCTATGCAACAATTCTGACTGTCCGAATGCATGGGTGTATCTATGCAACAATTCTGACTGTCAGAGCTGCATGTGTGTATCTATGCAACAATTCTGACTGTCCGAATGCATGGGTGTATCTATGCAACAATTCTGACTGTCCGAATGCATGGGTGTATCTATGCAACAATTCTGACTGTCCGAGCTGCATGGGTGTATCTATGCAACAATTCTGACTGTCCGAGTGCATGGGTGTATCTATGCAACAATTCTGACTGTCCGAGTGCATGGGTGTATCTATGCAACAATTCTGACTGTCCGAGTGCATGGGTGTATCTATGCAACAATTCTGACTGTCCGAGTGCATGGGTGTATCTATGCAACAATTCTGACTGTCCGAGTGCATGGGTGTATCTATGCAACAATTCTGACTGTCAATGCATGGGTGTATCTATGCAACAATTCTGACTGTCCGAGCTGCATGGGTGTATCTATGCAACAATTCTGACTGTCAGAGTGCATGGGTGTATCTATGCAACAATTCTGACTGTCAGAGTGCATGGGTGTATCTATGCAACAATTCTGACTGTCCGAGTGCATGGGTGTATCTATGCAACAATTCTGACTGTCCGAGTGCATGGGTGTATCTATGCAACAATTCTGACTGTCCGAATGCATGGGTGTATCTATGCAACAATTCTGACTGTCAGAGTGCATGGGTGTATCTATGCAACAATTCTGACTGTCAGAGCTGCATGGGTGTATCTATGCAACAATTCTGACTGTCCGAGTGCATGGGTGTATCTATGCAACAATTCTGACTGTCCGAGTGCATGGGTGTATCTATGCAACAATTCTGACTGTCCGAGTGCATGGGTGTATCTATGCAACAATTCTGACTGTCCGAGTGCATGGGTGTATCTATGCAACAATTCTGACTGTCAGAGCTGCATGTGTATATCTATGCAACAATTCTGACTGTCCGAGTGCATGGGTGTATCTATGCAACAATTCTGACAGTCCGAGTGCATGGGTGTATCTATGCAACAATTCTGACAGTCCGAGTGCATGGGTGTATCTATGCAACAATTCTGACTGTCCTAGCTGCATGGGTGTATCTATGCAACAATTCCGACTGTCCGAGTGCATGGGTGTATCTATGCAACAATTCTGACTGTCCGAGTGCATGGGTGTATCTATGCAACAATTCTGACTGTCTGAGTAAATGGGTGTATCTATGCAACAATTCTGACTGTCCGAGTGCATGGGTGTATCTATGCAACAATTCTGACTGTCCGAGTGCATGGGTGTATCTATGCAACAATTCTGACTGTCAGAGTGCATGGGTGTATCTATGCAACAATTCTGACTGTCCTAGCTGCATGGGTGTATCTATGCAACAATTCTGACTGTCAGAGTGCATGGGTGTATCTATGCAACAATTCTGACTGTCCGAGTGCATGGGTGTATCTATGCAACAATTCTGACTGTCTGAGTGCATGGGTGTATCTATGCAACAATTCTGACTGTCCGAATGCATGGGTGTATCTATGCAACAATTCTGACTGTCAGAGTGCATGGGTGTATCTATGCAACAATTCTGACTGTCAGAGCTGCATGGGTGTATCTATGCAACAATTCTGACTGTCCGAGTGCATGGGTGTATCTATGCAACAATTCTGACTGTCCGAGTGCATGGGTGTATCTATGCAACAATTCTGACTGTCCGAGTGCATGGGTGTATCTATGCAACAATTCTGACTGTCCGAGTGCATGGGTGTATCTATGCAACAATTCTGACTGTCAGAGCTGCATGTGTATATCTATGCAACAATTCTGACTGTCCGAGTGCATGGGTGTATCTATGCAACAATTCTGACAGTCCGAGTGCATGGGTGTATCTATGCAACAATTCTGACAGTCCGAGTGCATGGGTGTATCTATGCAACAATTCTGACTGTCCGAATGCATGGGTGTATCTATGCAACAATTCTGACTGTCCGAATGCATGGGTGTATCTATGCAACAATTCTGACTGTCCGAATGCATGGGTGTATCTATGCAACAATTCTGACTGTCCGAGTGCATGGGTGTATCTATGCAACAATTCTGACTGTCAGAGTGCATGGGTGTATCTATGCAACAATTCTGACTGTCCGAGTGCATGGGTGTATCTATGCAACAATTCTGACTGTCAGAGTGCATGGGTGTATCTATGCAACAATTCTGACTGTCCGAGTGCATGGGTGTATCTATGCAACAATTCTGACTGTCAGAGTGCATGGGTGTATCTATGCAACAATTCTGACTGTCCGAGTGCATGGGTGTATCTATGCAACAATTCTGACTGTCAGAGTGCATGGGTGTATCTATGCAACAATTCTGACTGTCCGAGTGCATGGGTGTATCTATGCAACAATTCTGACTGTCCGAGTGCATGGGTGTATCTATGCAACAATTCTGACTGTCCGAGCTGCATGGGTGTATCTATGCAACAATTCTGACTGTCAGAGCTGCATGTGTGTATCTATGCAACAATTCTGACTGTCCGAATGCATGGGTGTATCTATGCAACAATTCTGACTGTCCGAATGCATGGGTGTATCTATGCAACAATTCTGACTGTCAGAGCTGCATGTGTGTATCTATGCAACAATTCTGACTGTCCGAATGCATGGGTGTATCTATGCAACAATTCTGACTGTCCGAATGCATGGGTGTATCTATGCAACAATTCTGACTGTCCGAATGCATGGGTGTATCTATGCAACAATTCTGGCTGTCAGAGCTGCATGTGTGTATCTATGCAACAATTCTGACTGTCCGAATGCATGGGTGTATCTATGCAACAATTCTGACTGTCCGAATGCATGGGTGTATCTATGCAACAATTCTGACTGTCCGAATGCATGGGTGTATCTATGCAACAATTCTGACTGTCAGAGCTGCATGTGTGTATCTATGCAACAATTCTGACTGTCCGAATGCATGGGTGTATCTATGCAACAATTCTGACTGTCCGAGTGCATGGGTGTATCTATGCAACAATTCTGACTGTCAGAGTGCATGGGTGTATCTATGCAACAATTCTGACTGTCCGAGTGCATGGGTGTATCTATGCAACAATTCTGACTGTCAGAGTGCATGGGTGTATCTATGCAACAATTCTGACTGTCCGAGTGCATGGGTGTATCTATGCAACAATTCTGACTGTCCGAGCTGCATGGGTGTATCTATGCAACAATTCTGACTGTCCGAGTGCATGGGTGTATCTATGCAACAATTCTGACTGTCCGAGTGCATGGGTGTATCTATGCAACAATTCTGACTGTCAGAGTGCATGGGTGTATCTATGCAACAATTCTGACTGTCCGAGCTGCATGGGTGTATCTATGCAACAATTCTGACTGTCCGAGCTGCATGGGTGTATCTATGCAACAATTCTGACTGTCCGAGTGCATGGGTGTATCTATGCAACAATTCTGACTGTCCGAGTGCATGGGTGTATCTATGCAACAATTCTGACTGTCAGAGTGCATGGGTGTATCTATGCAACAATTCTGACTGTCCGAGAGCATGGGTGTATCTATGCAACAATTCTGACTGTCCGAGTGCATGGGTGTATCTATGCAACAATTCTGACTGTCCTAGCTGCATGGGTGTATCTATGCAACAATTCTGACTGTCTGAGTGCATGGGTGTATCTATGCAACAACTCGGACTGTCCGAGTGCATGGGTGTATCTATGCAATCCGTTGTCTATCTTGTCAAGTAAGTGTGCACTGTGTAGCAAAATATATTTTCTAGAAAAAAAAACACGGAAATTTTATATCTATTTTTAGACACGCACCTGTCCTAACGGATGTTCGGTTTGAAATATTTAGTTATTAATTATTTACATATTTAATGATACTTAGTCCTCGCACACTTGAAACAAATGAATCAATGGTCTTTTCATTATCAATCATTCATTACAAATCAAACTTTTCGGCTTTCTGTTTGAAATATTAATTATTATTTACTTGCAAATATAATCCTCACACACTTCTCAAGTTAATGCAAACGTTTTTAAAACAATTTTCTATGATATATAATCGACTGTCAATCAATCGGTCCACTTCAAAGAAATTAAAAACCGTCGGTAACTTAGCATCAAACGATTACCGTGCTAATTTCATGTAATTGATATGACATGCATATCGTCATGGATACATTGGACAAATTCATTGCCCCAGGTGGCAATTAGCTAGTGTGATGTGTTGTTTATTGTAACCGGAAACGGGTTGAAACAAAGGACTATCTAGGATTATATTTACCAACTTAGGTTTGTTAGACCGATTTCTTGTTTTTTTCAACAATTTTCTGGGCCAATTTTTAATGACTTATTGGTTGCTACAATCGGTCCACCATTGTAAAATTCGGTCCTGGACCAGGAGTCTGGCGGCTTTAGAAGCCCTGGTAACCTCCATAACTCACCTGGGTAACAGTTCTCTGTATCTTCACAGATCTCGTGTCTTCCTGCTCCGGTATAATCTGCTCCGTGGTGGTTGTATCATCCTCATAGTCCATCTCGTCCTCCATCACTGGTTCCGGTGCGAGCTTCAATGAGGGCTTCATGTCTGGTATAAGATTCTAAAGCGAGAAATAACAGCCACATTGGAGTTGCAATCTCCCTCAAAGATAACATTTAATAGATCCAAACAATTTCCCCTCCCATCTTTCTTTGTGTGTCTGCTTTAATTTGTAAAATCATATACATTAGTGAATATAGTCTTCTCTGCTGTGTGTATATATATATATCCCTATGCTGGTGGTATCCCTATGATGGTGGTATCCCTATGCTGGTGGTATCCCTATGCTCGCGGTATCCCTATGCTCACGGTATCCCTATGCTCGTGGTATCCCTATGCTCATGGTATCCCTATGCTGGAGGTATCCCTATGCTGGTGGTATCCCTATGCTGGTGGTATCCCTATGCTCGCGGTATCCCTATGATCGTGGTATCCCAATGCTTGCGGTATCCCTATGCTGGTGGTATCCCTATGCTCGCGGTATCCCTATGCTCGCGGTATCCCTATGCTGGCGGTATCCCTATGCTGGCGGTATCCCTATGCTTGCGGTATCCCTATGCTTGTGGTATCTCTATGCTCGTGGTATATCCCTATGCTGGCGGTATCTCTATGCTGGCGGTATCCCTATGCTGGCGGTATCCCTATGCCTGCGTTATCCCTATGCTCGCGGTATCCCTATGCTCGCCATATCCCTATGCTTGCCATATCCCTATAACTCGCTGTATTTTTCACTGTATCCCTATGCTCGCGGTATCCCTATGCTCGCGGTATCCCTATGCTCACTGTATCCCTATGCTCACTGTATCCCTATGCTCGCGGTATCCCTATGCTGGCAGTATCCCTATGCTCACTGTATCCCTATGCTCACTGTATCCATATGCTCACTGTATCCCTATGCTCACTGTATCCCTATGCTCGCGGTATCCCTATGCTGGCAGTATCCCTATGCTCACTGTATCCCTATGCTCACTGTATCCATATGCTGGCGGTATCCCTATGCTCACTGTATCCCTATGCTCACTGTATCCCTATGCTCACTGTATCCCTATGCTCACTGTATCCCTATGCTGGCGGTATCCCTATGCTCACTGTATCCCTATGCTGGTGGTATCCCTATGCTGGCGGTATCCCTATGCTCGCGGTATCCCTATGCTGCAGTATCCCTATGCTCGTGGTATCCCTATGCTGGCGGTATACCTATGCTCGCGGTATCCCTATGCTGGCGGTATCCCTATGCTGGCAGTATCCCTATGCTCGCGGTATCCCTATGCTCATGGTATCCCTATGCTGGCAGTATCCCTATGCTCACTGTATCCCTATGCTGGCGGTATCCCTATGCTCACTGTATCCCTATGCTGGCGGTATCCCTATGCTCACTGTATCCCTATGCTGGCGGTATCCCTATGCTCACTGTATCCATATGCTGGCGGTATCCCTATGCTCACTGTATCCCTATGCTGGCAGTATCCCTATGCTCGTGGTATCCCTATGCTGGCGGTATCCCTATGCTCACTGTATCCCTATGCTGGCGGTATCCCTATGCTCACTGTATCCATATGCTGGCAGTATCCCTATGCTCACTGTATCCCTATGCTGGCGGTATCCCTATGCTCACTGTATCCCTATGCTGGCGGTATCCCTATGCTGGCGGTATCCCTATGCTGGCGGTATCCCTATGCTCGCCATATCCCTATAACTCGCTGTATTTTTCTGAAAAACGCCTTATACAACAGTACTTATGCAGATATCCTACTTTCCTTGCCTGCAACGGAAACGACCAATAATATACTTTCACGTTAGCCGTATCAATAGCGGCGCATGCGGATCACGTGACAAATCCGTCTGTTATAATTGACTTCTATAAATTGCAATCATTATATTACAGAAATATAGCCTATACCGAAACCAGTACCTGCAGTGGTAAATTCTTCTTCCACTAAATAAAGTTTGTGATTTTCAAACCTATAAATAGTTATTTGTGCAATTTTAGCTCATAAAAATGTATTCATATGATTAAGTAATGAAATATAGTATATCGCGAGGATAGGTTCACTATGGGTTGAATTTACTGCTGAACATTTTTCTGTTCTTTTATGAAATATATGCAAAATAGCGCGAGCATAGGTTCCACCACTCTATATATAACTATTGGATACTTGGGAAGTGTGATTGATCATTTAATCCTTACTTTCAGACTTTCCGTGGATATGGGGATGCTCGAGGTTCTCTTCGTCTTCTGTGCTGTAGAAGTGGTATGTGATCCCCACTTCCTCTTCTTTGCCGGTTTCTCCTCTTTCTCCCTTCCCTCCGGAGTATCGCGGTCTCCGGTTTCTTCCTGTGCCTTCCCAGCATCCTCGATCGTCCTCCCTAGAAACAGCTACTAGTTGTTATAATTGTTCACATACATGAATGCAATCAAATGAAAGGTTCATACTTAGGTATATGTTATAATATATTTCGGGTTTTACGCCTGCACCAGAACCATTTTGGACTATATCGCCGGCGGGCAGTTTACCGAACAACACCTTTCCTGGGCAGGCTCCAGCGGTTAACCAGTACTTGGGTGCATCAACCTCCGTAAGAAATTGCCAACTTTTTCATATAAATGAGACACGGCCTGAGAGGGGCTCGAACCCGTGAGCATCAGTGATGATAGGTTACAGTGGTATACAAGTCAGCAACCTTAACCACTCGACCACGGAGGCGGACCGTTATACTTAAGTATAACTAAAAAAATGTCCACATGGAAATTCCCAGTCCATTACACATGTCCACATTGCCAGTCCATAACAAACGTCCACAAGGAAATTCCCAGTCCGTTACAAATGTCCACATGGAAATTCCCAGTCCATTACAAATGTCCACGTGGAAATTCCCAGTCCATTACACATGTCCACATTGCCAGTCCATAACAAACGTCCACAAGGAAATTCCCAGTCGATTACAAATATGCCTCGTGGAAATTCCCAGTCCATTACAAATGTCCACATTCCCAGTCCATTACAAATGTCCACATTTCCAGTTGATTACAAATGTCCATATTCCCAGTCCATTACAAATGTCCACATTCCCAGTTGATTACAAATGTCCACATTCCCAGTCCATTACAAATGTCAGTCCATTACAAATGTCCACATTCCCAGTTGATTACAAATGTCCACATTCCCAGTCCATTACAAATGTCCACATTCCCAGTCCATTACAAATGTCCACATTCCCAGTCCATTACAAATGTCCACATTCCCAGTCCATTATAAATGTCCACGTGGAAATTCCCAGTCCTTACAAATGTCCACATTCCCAGTCCATTAAAATGTCCACATTCCCAGTCCATTACAAATGTCCACATTCCCAGCCCATTACAAATGTCCACATCCCAGTCCATTACAAATGTCCACATTCCCAGTCCATTACAAATGCCACATTCCCAGTCCATTACAATGCCAACATTCCCAGTCCATTACAAATGCCAACATTCCCAGTCCATTACAAATGTCCACATTCCCAGTCCATTACAAATGTCCACATTCCCAGTCCATTACAAATGTCCACATTCCCAGTCCATTACAAATGTCCACATTCCCAGTCCATTACAAATGTCCACATTCCCAGTCCATTACAAATGTCCACATTCCCAGTCCATTACAAATGTCCACATTCCCAGTCCATTACAAATGTCCACATTCCATCCATTACAAATGTCCACATTCCCAGTCCATTACAAATGTCCACATTCCCAGTCCATTACAAATGTCCACATTCCCCAGTCCATTACAAATGTCCACATTCCCCAGTCCATTACAAATGCCAACAAGTCCATTACATTTTGGGGGGGAAAATGGTTTTATTTATTGGAACTTTATTTACATCTGATTGTTTGTTTGTTTGTTTGTTTGTTTGTTTGTTTGTTTGTTTGTTTGTTTGTTTTACTTGATTTAATATAACATTATCTACATTATAAACAATATTTTTTTTTAAAAATTATACAAATTTATTTTAGCTCGATTGTGAAACAAGTTATTTCAACTTATATAAATCACTCTCGAGACCTCATTCCTGATGGAATCCATCGCCACGAGGGAGAGAGAAGAGGCAATGTGGAATTGAAATGCCTTGCCTAAGGGCACAATCGTAACGGCTCCAGTGGGGCTCTTATAAACAATAGAAAAGAAAAGCTGATAAACAAACTTCAGAAATTATTGTCTGTGACGTCATGTATAGAGAGCAGTACATACTGTTAAGAAAAATCTTCTTTGTAGGTTTCAGTTGCGTCTGTTGCTTATCAGTTACGTCTTTAGCTGCCTCAACACCCAACTATAATACAGAAATGCAATATCTACACATACACATTATCTTGTTGTGCATGGTCGCACAGGAGTCATGAGAATACAGTCTGCATACACACTTGTCTGCCTGGCTTTATGTGCCGTACTGTGATCTAACTAGCGGTACGTAAATGATCATATCACACATCTTACAAATACCCGAAACATCTCATTGCTTTCTGTACACAGCTGTACACGTGTTCTGCTGATAAGTACAAATAGTAACCCGTCATTGACTCTTCAATAGCATACAGCCAAACATGTGTTAACGGTCACCTCTATTAATCAGCCAACCTGTGTTAACGGTCACCTCTATTAATCAGCCAACCTGTATTATCGGTCACCTCTATTAATCAGCCAACCTGTGTTAACAGTCACCTCTATTAATCAGCCAACCTGTATTAACGGTCACCTCTATTAATCAGCCAACCTGTGTTAATCAGTCAGTTACATTATACAGCATTCCCAATTTGTTCATCAATTAACCTCTGTTGAGCGGCCATCTTGACTACACTCCCTTGGCTGGCTGCTTAACACAGGTGTGACTGTATTTGATGGCCCTTATATTTGTAGTGTAGTCAGGTACATATGTAAATAGATCCATCAATGAACATTTCCCAAATTCCTATTATTTAATTCCTGTTATTTAAATGCATCATCAATAAAACTCAGTTCAAAAATGCAATCAATTAAATCCATTTCAATTTTTTGCAAGAACTGTATGTCAAGTTCTAGACGTTCCCCGGATACAGATTGAACTCTCTGGAAATAAGAAATCATATTAAAACATATTTAAGAGAGAGTATGATTGATTATATATCCTATACTAACACTACCATTAGACATCTGCCATCAAACTGTTCTTGTTGTACCCGGCTCTTCATGATTAGTGGGATATAAACTGGACAAATTTCAGGAACCAGTGCTGTATCGACCCAATGAACCCTTCAATCAGCTGTCCTGTCAACGCCATGACCTCAATATTTTGAGATTGTTCATAATTCTTTCTCTAATGGATAATAAAGTCCACTCACTCAATTCATCGATTCAATACGATTTCACAATTTGTTCGACACATGTTACGTTGATGTTAAATCTGCCTGGATGTTCCAAGAATATATGTACACGCGGACATGTTAAAAGCGTAGAATGTTCCAGGAACACATGTACACGCAGATACGTTAAAAGTCGTAGAATGTTCCATAAATACATGTAGTCGCTGGCGTGTTAATATGCTACAAACTGACGAGAGTTCCGCACAAATTCTTCAAAGATTGTTTTTACATCCAACACATTCAAAATTATGCTATACACTATTGCATAATGTATATATTTCCCAGGCAAATAGTGCAACTTTGATGTGCATTCCGCAATGATGTCCATTCGGCAACAATGAAGTACATTCAGTAATAAATCGCACATGAAAGTAAGTCCTATAGATGACAACCACAGAGTTGCGTCACTTCCCAATAGTTGTCCGTGTGATGCTGCACCACATTTGAACTTTCCATATTCACACTGAATCACTTGCTCCTTTCTTCCTGTATACTGTATCATCGACCGTAGTGTAACGACCAGAATGTCCATCATATAGAGTATAGCATCATGGGTCTCTTTCTCTAATTATAAGTATTCACATTTTCACATAACAAAGTGATAATAGTCACATCTTCCTCTGTACCCCGGCTCTATTGGGTTCATCGGGGAGGTGATTATCCCATGACTGGTCTTATTGTAGGCACTGAATTTTGGTAATACCACAGAAAGGTCACCGCGGCATTATAGATCCCTGGCTCACTGAGGGGGCGCCACCGTGCCCATATTGCCTGGTTCAGCGAGGGGGCGTGTCACGCAATCAACCGTGGACCAACACGTGTCTCTTACACTAGAGCATAATTACAAACAGCAGGTGATATTGAGAAGGAGTTTTCAATTTAAATTTAAGAAATATATCACTTTTTAAAACGTTTAAAACAAAAGATTATGAAAAATAAACTCACAATTTAAGAAAATAATGTACACATAATATTCTGCATACACATACATACAGTCAATGAATGAAACTGAGGCCAATGTTTGAAATGTGGACAGATTTAATAGTAACTTTTGTTGCGAATCACAAAATTCACAAAACAGATTCAGTCTTAGTTGAAGACATCAATGAAGGAGAATGGCGGTGAAAACTGGATCCTGCATCAATAATCAAAACTGGATCCTGTATCAATAATCAAAACTGGATCCTGCATCAATAATCAAAACTGGATCCTGTATCAATAATCAAAACTGGATCCTGCATCAATAATCAAAACTGGATCCTGTATCAATAATCAAAACTGGATCCTGCATCAATAATCAAAACTGGATCCTGCATCAATAATCAAAACTGGATCCTGTATCAATAATCAAAACTGGATCCTGTATCAATAATCAAAACTGGATCCTGTATCAATAATCAAAACAGAACAATACCAACAAAAAGGGAAATTTGGAAAAGTGTTTTTGAAAACAGGTTGCACAACTCACACAAAGTAGAATACAGGAGAAGAGTTGGCAGATCAGTTACATGCATCATTGCAAAATGTACATACACGATTGATAATACATACAAGATAAACTCAAATGATTGAAAATGAGTTTTTTGTGTGTCTGGGTGTGTGGGTGGGGTAGAATATATATGCATTAATTGTTTGTAAAACACTTTGATAAACCTTTCACAATGGCTCACACACATCAGTAGAAATATGAATTTGAGCTAAGGTGATAATAAGTGAAAAGTTTGTGCATGTGTTCCGTTTCATGTCAAACAGTAGATGCTAGCCTACCGGGATAGCACAACACATCGATAATTACGTTACGAGTTGCCCCCCGATGCTCCACACAATGTTTCATAAATATTAACCAAGCGGCTTAAAAGTTCCACCATTTTGAAATTCGAATCAGATGATTTTAGCAAAATTCAATGTTTGTAACTTGTGTGAGAAAGAAATTGCAGCCGAATATGACAATACCAGTGACCTAATTCGGCACATAGAGTGTAAACACAAGTTCAACTATAGCGAACTGAAGAAATATTTGGACCAGAAATCGGCTGATAAATGCAGTTAAGGCGAGTTATACTGAAGAAAATATGAATATAAATTATAAAATGGTAAATATAACACTTTATTAAAAATACTGTTACTGCGACACAGTACATTGCACAACACGGTTCCACATATGGAGGTTTATAGCACCCATATATATTTTTATTTCAGTTTATTTAACGTCGCTATCGGTTGTCCATTTGAGCGAAGGGGGAGGTTTTACCTAACAACACCTTTCCTGGGCAGGCTCCAGTGGTTAACCAGTACTGCACCAACCTACGTAAGAAACTGCCAACTTTTTCATATAAATGAGACACGGCCTGAGCGGGACTTGAACCTGTGACCATCAGTGATAATAGGTTACAATGGTATACAAGTTAGCGACCGTAACCACTCGACGACGGAGGCAGACAAAAGTAGCATATGGAATACAATAATACCGTATATTCCCTATGTTACATTTTGCAAGGGGGGGGGGGCGTTTAAATGGTACATAAAATATGATAAAATAAAAGTTCTATTACCGGTAATTCACAAATCACTGATCAACGTTTTTATCACGTCTATGCACCACATATAATACTGTGTGAAAAACAGCTTAAATTTGCGATTCACAAATTGTATATTTTTAACGCGGTATATACGGTACTCTACTGCACAGCTTGTAAAGCCAGTACACAATTTAAACTCTACACATTCACTGACCTCGCGACACTGACACACCTATCGGTATGATGTAATAACAGCATGGTTCACATAGCAGCGCATGACTGGTCGTTTGAGATAGTCCAGGACATTAATTAATTAAAGTGTTATAGACTAGTTAAAAAAAAAACAGTTAGATTTGTTTAATTAACAGTTTAATTAAATGCTTGGATTTATCATTCGGTCCTGGAATTGGATAGTGTAATTGGAATTATCATTAAAATGTGTTGGAATTGCATATTTACCTTCGTTCTGGTAAGTTTTAAATTTTTACTGTTTCAAAATAGACGGGGGGGGGCGTTCATTAGGAGGGGGGCGTTAAATAGGGAATATACGGTAGTTACATATACAGCCCTGTACATTCCTAAATACAGTGTTGACAAATTGTCTACAGTGCACAAGTTTGTATCTCGAATTATTTTAACTCCTTTTAATTTTAAAATAATTATACATAAATTAGTTACTGTAATATTGTGACAATGAAACTCCTTCTCCACAGTTATGTTATTTATTTTATATGAAAGAATGCTCAAAAACAATTGTTACCTTATCTGTAGACTCCAGCTTGGTTGTAGGTGTCTCTGTTGGTCTAAAAATAGAAAATTACATACTGATTAGTCTCCCTTGGTCTAAAAATAGAATATTACATTCAATACATCATTGTAGTTGGCTCTCTTTGTTTAAAAATAGAAAATAATATTCTGATATGAAGTTGTAGTTGTCTCTCTTGGTCTAAAATAGGAAATTACATTCTGGTATGAAGTTGTAGTTGTCTCTCTTGGTATAAAATAGGAAATTACAATCTGGTATGAAGTTGTAGTTGTCTCTCTTGGTCTAAAATAGGAAATTACATTCTGATATGAAGTTGTAGTTGTCTCTCTTGGTCTAAAATAGGAAATTACATTCTGATATGAAGTTGTAGTTGTCTCTCTTTGTCTAAAATAGGAAATTACATTCTGGTAATCACTAAAATGAGGAAATTAAAGAGACATTAATGTACCTGGAATACAAATGTTGCTGCTATAATGCATCTTGGATGGACTTCATGCCAAAGCTCAGCTCAGCTTAGAATGCCGAAGCTCAGCTGAGAATGCCAAAGCTCAGCTCAGCTTAGAATGCCGAAGCTCAGCTTAGAATGCCAAAGCGCAGCTCAGAATGTCGAAGCACAGCTCAGAATGCCAAAGCTCAGATTAGAATGCCAAAGCTCAGATTAGAATGCCAAGCTCAGATTAGAATGCCAAGCTCAGATTAGAATGCCAAAGCTCAGATTAGAATGCCAAAGCTCAGATTAGAATGCCAAAGCTCAGATTAGAATGCCAAAGCTCAGATTAGAATGCCAAAGCTCAGCTTAGAATGCCAAAGCGCAGCTCAGAATGTTGAAGCACAGCTCAGAATGCCAAAGCTCAGATAAGAATGCCAAAGCTCAGCTTAGAATGCCAAAGCTCAGATTAGAATGCCAAGCTCAGATTAGAATGCCAAGCTCAGATTAGAATGCCAAGCTCAGATTAGAATGCCAAAGCTCAGATTAGAATGCCAAAGCTCAGATTAGAATGCCAAGCTCAGCTCAGAATGCCGAAGCTTAGGCTACTCTGCCACATATATTCGGGATTATTCCACTTAAAATTAAACCTATTATCATCCGTAATCTAAATAAATACAAATGGGAACATTTCAAGTGAACATAAACAACTGAACATACTCTTCCGCTGCCGCCTTAAGTTGTGCTGTTTCCCCATTAATTTGTTGTACTGGACTGCATGACCTTGACCTTGAACTGGATGACCTTGATGGTGACCTCTGCTTGGCCTTCAATGTCTGTGACACATCTTTGTGTGGTGATTTTGACTTCTGCACAATTTCTTCTGGTGATCTTTAACGGGTAAATGTGACATATCGCTATTTATTATGCAACTTCACTATTTTTCTGGCGTACTACAAGACTAGTGTATCTATACTTAAGGACAAACGTTTTGCATGGGTATTAAATTGTCCATGTATCATACACATTCTCTGAAAAGTTGGTTAAAATCAATTTAGATTACATAATATTTAATGTGGTACTGCTTGTTATTGACTTTTATTGCCAATTTAAAAAATACCCACGCAAAACTTTTGTCCTTAAGTATATTTGACATGTGTTTTACACGAGGCTGTATGTGTCTAGTACATCATGAAATGCCTATTTATGCTTCACAGAAAACATGCTATAACAGACTTACCATATTTCTTATTTAAACTTTATTTATTTTTAAGCAAGTTTTACGGCTGTATGTAATGTGCTTCCACATATCTAAATATTATCAGTAATTGGCAACATTGATATTTACTTGAAATAAAAATTACTGGCTGTTAATATGTCGGACCGTAATGTCCCAAACGGTATCGTTAAATGGTCCTAATTAACCCCCGCTGTAGATACTGGGTTAATTAACTTCCCGCTGTAGATACTGGGTTAATTAACCCCCGCTGTAGAAACTGGGTTATTGTTTTTGGCTGCATCTGTCAATTCTGATAGCTGAAGAAGTTGGTGATAAGATTTTGGGATAAATCGGTGAACATTTGTGGTCAGGGATGCGAGTGAGGTGTCCAATTTACTACAGAAATCAATAGTGAGTGGACACTTCACTGACCACCATGACAACAGGCCTTGGCAGATTTCTCCCAGAATATAATCATTTCCACCTAGACGAACCTTCAATATATGCACAAAGTGTCATCAAAATCCATCAACAACTTAGCGAGTTATCGTGTCCATTGCCAGTGTCACATACCAGTGTGGGGGTTTGCATGCATCTCTAGTTTAAAATATTTCATTTGTTTAAGATTCAAATATCAGGATTTTATTCCACATTTCTCAGGTACGTTGCTCGACCCTCCTTCGACTATACCCAATATACATCATACACTTTGTAAACTAACCTCGCCTCGGGACGTTGCTCGACCCTCCTTCGACTATGGCCAACATACATCATACACTTTGTAAACTAACCTTGCCTTGGGACGTTGCTCGACCTCCTTCGACTATGCCCAATATACATCATACACTTTGTAAACTTACCTCGCCGCGGGCCGTTGCTTGACCCTCGTTGGTGATGGTGACCTGCTTCTTGAGCTGGAACTTGACCTATTAGCCTTCCAACTTTTCTTCCTAAAACCAAGAAGTTTTAGCAGCTGTCATCAATTAGAATATATAAGAATAATTATTGTAATTGTCAATGTATAACAGGCACCTATAAGAAATGCCACACATAAAACATGTTTCACTGTTATAACTATATATATGTCAGTTTTACCTGGGGATTGTCTTTATTTTCTCAGGTGTCCGTGACCTACTTCTTGAACTTGAACTTGACCTAGATGCTGACCGTGACTTCCTAAAGAAACAACATTCAGATTTCATTAGAATGTACACATTTGTTTTACAATTTGGTAAACTACCAACTTGATTTATCCTGGATTCTAGACGTCTATTCTTGCTTTTCTTTAGCAACAAACTAACCACCGGAGAGCAGTTCCATGTATATAATCAAATCATTTCATAAACAAACTAGCTAGATTATCAAGTAAACTATTTTGATAAAAATCTTATCTCCCCAAATTGTCATATGCAGTACATGTTAATAAGAAATTGCATAACATGATTGACTAGACAGTCACATATTGGGATTCTTATATTATTTTATTGTGGTTCACTGCCTGCAGTGCTAACATCAGGGACACTGGTTCCCTGCACTGGGTACTAAGCAATGTCAGGTAAGCCGGGTATCATTGATGCAGTGCTAACGTCAGGGACACTGGTTCCCTGCACTGTGTACTAAGCAATGTCAGGTAAGCCGGGTATCATTGATGCAGTGCTATCATCAGGGACACTGGTTCCCTGCACTGTGTACTAAGCAATGTCAGGTAAGCCGGGTATCATTGATGCAGTGCTATCATCAGGGACACTGGTTCCCTGCACTGTGTACTAAGCAATGTCAGGTAAGCAGGATATCATTGATGCAGTGCTAACGTCAGGGACACTGGTTCCCTGCACTGTGTACTAAGCAATGTCAGGTAAGTCGGGTATCATTGATGCAGTGCTAACGTCAGGGACACTGGTTCCCTGCACTGTGTACTAAGCAATGTCAGGTAAGCCGGGTATCATTGATGCAGTGCTAACGTCAGGGACACTGGTTCCATGCATTGTGTACTAAGCAATGTCAGGTAAGCCGGGTATCATTGATGCAGTGCTAACATCAGGGACACTGGTTCCCTGCACTGTGTACTAAGCAATGTCAGGTAAGCCGTGTATCATTGATGCAGTGCTAACATCAGGGACACTGGTTCCCTGCACTGTGTACTAAGCAATGTCAGGTAAGTCGGGTATCATTGATGCAGTGCTAACGTCAGGGACACTGGTTCCCTGCACTGTGTACTAAGCAATGTCAGGTAAGCCGGGTATCATTGATGCAGTGCTAACGTCAGGGACACTGGTTCCCTGCACTGTGTACTAAGCAATGTCAGGTAAGCCGGGTATCATTGATGCAGTGCTATCATCAGGGACACTGGTTCCCTGCACTGTGTACTAAGCAATGTCAGGTAAGCAGGATATCATTGATGCAGTGCTAACGTCAGGGACACTGGTTCCCTGCACTGTGTACTAAGCAATGTCAGGTAAGTCGGGTATCATTGATGCAGTGCTAACGTCAGGGACACTGGTTCCCTGCACTGTGTACTAAGCAATGTCAGGTAAGCCGGGTATCATTGATGCAGTGCTAACGTCAGGGACACTGGTTCCATGCACTGTGTACTAAGCAATGTCAGGTAAGCCGGGTATCATTGATGCAGTGCTAACATCAGGGACACTGGTTCCCTGCACTGTGTACTAAGCAATGTCAGGTAAGCCGTGTATCATTGATGCAGTGCTAACATCAGGGACACTGGTTCCCTGCACTGTGTACTAAGCAATGTCAGGTAAGTCGGGTATCATTGATGCAGTGCTAACGTCAGGGACACTGGTTCCCTGCACTGTGTACTAAGCAATGTCAAGTAAGTCGGGTATCATTGATGCAGTGCTAACGTCAGGGACACTGGTTTCCTGCACTGTGTACTAAGCAATGTCAGGTAAGCCAGGTATCATTGATGCAGTGCTAACATCAGGGACACTGGTTCCCTGCACTGTGTACTAAGCAATGTCAGGTAAGCCGGGTATCATTGATGCAGTGCTAACATCAGGGACACTGGTTCCCTGCACTGTGTACTAAGCAATGTCAGGTAAGCCGGGTATCATTGATGCAGTGCTAACATCAGGGACACTGGTTCCCTGCCTGTGTACTAAGCAATGTCAGGTATCATTGATGCAGTGCTAACATCAGGGACACTGGTTCCCTGCACTGGGTACTAAGCAATGTCAGGTAAGCCGGGTATCATTGATGCAGTGCTAACATCAGGGACACTGGTTCCCTGCACTGTGTACTAAGCAATGTCAAGTAAGCCGGGTATCAGTTTACAACAGTTTACTTAACAACACCTTTCCTGGGCAGGCTCCAGCGGTTAACCAGTACTTGGGTGCACCAACCTCCGTAAGAAACGGCCAACTTTTTCATATAAATGAGACACAGCCTGAGTGGGGCTCGAACCCGTGACCATCAGTGATGATAGGTTACAGTGGTATACAAGTCAGCGACCTTAACCACTCAACCACGGAGGCGGACAATCTAATGTTGTAAAAGCATGCTTCATAATAAAGATAAAATAAATTTGTATAAACAAACACTCTCGACTCATAATGACGCTACTAAATAACTAATTTTAGTCATTCAGAAGACCCATGGTAATCAATCGTAAGTATTGCAAGACACTCCCTAAATCGTAATGTATTGACTTAACTATTGTGAGATGTTCCCTAAATCGTAATATAAAATATGTATTGACTTAAGTATTGTGAGCTGCTCCCTAAATCGTAATGTAAAATATGTATTGACTAAGTATTGTGAGATGCTCCCTAAATCGTAATGTAAAATAATGTATTGACTAATTATTGTGAGATGCTCTCTAAATTGTGACCTGGATTATATGTCATAAATATTGCCAGACACTTCTTAGATATGTACATGGTGAGACACTCCCTACACTGTCATGCAGAAGACAAGTTAAAAGTACACTTACCGGTGTTTCCTACGACTGGAAGATGAGTGGGAGGATGATGATGATGAGGTAGATCGTGCACGAGGTTTCGTGCTACTCTGCACCTGTATAGGTCGTTTATTCTTCTTTGATGATGGGGAAGGGGTCCTGGACTTTGACCTGATAATTAATGATTTATAGATAACAGCTGTGATTTGCGGAGGTTGGAGACTTGAGTACTGATTTCTACCCAGGAAATGTGGATGGCATGATGGTCTTCTCCACTACAACAGGCTGACTTTGTACGATAATGCTCCAGAATGGGGCCTGCACAAATGAAAACGACAGACAGAAGAACCTCTTCGGGGAGATCAGACGCCCTACCACTAGACCACGGACGATACATGCATGCTATGAATACAACACATTGTAAGTAGAGAATAAGTCGATCAACCTACCTCGAACTCGATGACCTATGTGATCTCTTTGCAACATTGTTATCATCTGGAAAGAACAAAGTGTAGCATGGGCAATTAATCAGGCTGGCATTCGCATCTAGAGCCATTTGTGATAAAAACACAACAATTTGAATAGCTCAAGAAAATTCTATTTTGAGAGTCATTTGTGATAAAAACAGAAAAATGGCGCAAGACAATTCCATTTTGAGAAAACACAAAAATGGACAGAAAGTTCCAATTTGCGAACATACAAAAATCCACACAAAATAAAGGATAGACAGGGTCCGGTTGTTTTGCGGAGTACACATGTCAGTCAGGGACGCATAATGTGTGAATACCGGTAACAATCTCAATCTTTTGACACACGCGCGGCTAATTTGCAATATTTAACAGGCTGTTTAATCATACCGATGATTGGGTTATCACCTCGGCAATTAAAGCATAATGAATTATTGTTTATTCTAGTCCATGATTGCCCCAGGGATAGTCCATGATTGCCCCGGGGATAGTCCATGTTTGCCCCGGGGATAGTCCATGTTTGCCCCGGGGATAGTCCATGATTGCCCCGGGGATAGTCCATGTTTGCCCCGGGGATAGTCCATGATTGCCCCAGGGATAGTCCATGATTGCCCGGGGATAGTCCATGATTGCCCCGGGATAGTCCATGATTGCCCCAGGGATAGTCCATGATTGCCCCAGGGATAGTCCATGATTGCCCCAGGGATAGTCCATGATTGCCCCAGGGATAGTCCATGATTGCCCCAGGGATAGTCCATGATTGCCCCGGGAATAGTCCATGATTGCCCCGGGGATAGTCCATGATTGCCCCGGGGATAGTCCATGTTTGCCCCAGGGATAGTCCATGATTGCCCCAGGGATAGTCCATGATTGTCCCGGGGATAGTCCATGATTGTCCCGGGGATAGTCCATGTTTGCCCCAGGGATAGTCCATGATTGCCCCGGGGATAATACACTGAAATTGCATCGGCGGCTGTTTGAAGATCAAATTGAAACATTTACAATGTTCTCAAGCTCATCCAAATGGAGCAAACTTTTGCCGACTGCAATGAATGATTAATTATTTTCTTATTCTCGTAATTAAATAAAAAGAATTTGTTAAACACCAGAATAGTCTCAAAAAAACGGATTATTGGCAAGTTTTCTATAAAATAGAATTGGTACTTGGAGAGGTTGCCATTTGTCAAAATGGCTTCTGTTAAACGTGATTCTGAATCTTATCAAACGCCTCCCTCCAAAAAATCTAAATTACACAATTCGTCAATTAGATCTTTTTTTATAGTCTTGGAAGAATGGCCACCTTTGGCTGCATCTTGAATCTAGTTCAAATTTCCCAAATTTACTTTACGTGCCACTTCAATGGCTCAAACATTTTTCACCACAATGGTGAGCCCGGTTAATATTATTAACAGGTAGATAGAGATAGAAACTTTATTGACCTCCATTGCAGGAGAACTATTTCATATTTAACCCATTCAACACCAAGTAACTCACATGGACTGGTCCATGATATATTTAGACCAATAAATTAATAACAAAATTACTTTGGATCAGTTCATTTATCAAAATGGGTAAAAAAAAATCTAAAAATAGTTATATTACTTGAAAAAAGTGCAGATCCTGATGAGACGGCTCGTCACGAGCCGGCTCATCTGGATCTACACTTTTTGTAAGCCTATTTAGAGGTCTGTGGTGTTCAAAGGGTTAATACAAACATACACAATTTAAATATTATGTAAACCACCATTACAATAGTTATTATTAGTATGCACATAATCAGCCTACATGTATATAATTGCTTCAACAAATGACCTTTTATTTAAATGTATTAAAAGTCACTGCAGTTGCCCATTTGAGCAAAGGGCAGTTTACCTAACAGCATTTTTCCTGGGCACGCTCCAGCGGTTAACCAATACTCGGTGCACCAACCTAACGTAAGAAACTGCCAACTTTTTCATAGCGGGGCTCAAACCTGTGACTATCAGTGATGATAGCTTACAGTGGTATACAAATCAACGACATAACCACTCGACCACGGAGATGGACAGATAACTAAGAGAGCGATGTCTCTTTTATAGTACAGGTACAAAGCCAAAACACAATCGCTGTGAATACATTTTGGATATTTTATTATATGAACATGACTTTGCATTTTGTCTGTGTATGCAAAGAAATTCAGCGTGCTTAACCCTTTCAACACCACAGACCTCTAAATAGGCTTACAAAAAGTGTAGATCCAGATGAGCCGGCTCGTGACGAGCCGTCTCATCAGGATCTGCACTTGTTGCCAGTGATATGACTATTTTTAGACATAATTACCCATTTTGATAAATGAACTTGTCCAAATGTGATTTTCTGATTCATTTATTGGTTTATGAATATCATGGACCAGTCCATGTGAGTTACTTGGTGTTGAATGGGTTAAAAGTGCAATAAAACATTGATTAGCGAGTGACGTCAAACACGACATCATTTTATTGGCATTTTTGTAGTTTTGTGAAATCATTTACGCACTCTCTAAATAATAACGCCAACAATAGTGTTTTGTGAATGTTTCTGGCATTTAAAGTGGGCGATGTTTTCCAACTGTATGCAGGGGGTGGGGCATGGTAAACCGATTCAGGAAAGTTGTACTTGCATAAAAACATTCTTTATAGCAACAAGTTTGCTACCTTGGATTTGATGACATTTTCTTTGCGTTGTGCACTTCACTGACATAAAGAAAAACGATAAAGTTTCAGAAGATATGCCAAGATACGCTAATACATGTACGTGACTTTAGTGACGACGAGCTAATACATGTACGTGACTTTAGTGACGACGAGCTAATACATGTACGTGACTTTCGTGACGACGAGCTAATACATGTACGTGACTTTCGTGACGACGAGCTAATACATGTACGTGACTTTCGTGACGATGAGCTACGGCAGAACCTGCAAACATCATCTTACACTAGTTCATACCTTTCCCAACTTCCATCTTCTCTTCAGTTTTATTTTCAGATTTCTTTGCTATTTCAGTTGGTTTACTCTTGTCATCTGTACCAGTAGCCTGATCACCATCTCTACCCTCCACTGTAGTGTGTGCAGTAGACTCGACTCCATCCTTGTCATGTTCAGAACTGACTGACTGTCGCTTACTTCTGCCTCTTCTATCTGATGTCTCGTCTATTGACAAGTCATTTTGACTGCAAGAAAACAATACATATATCTGTATGATAAAATTAATTTTATATGATAAATTAAGTAACTTGTTTGTTTGTTCAGGTTTTATACCTGCTTCAGCACCATTTTGGGCTATATCGCTGGCGGGCAGTTTACCCAACAACATTTTTCTGGACAGGCTCCAGTGGTTAACCAGTACATAGTACACCAACCTTCATACGCAACTACCAACTTTCCATATAAATGAGACACAGCCTGAGTTGGACTCGAACCCGTGATCATCAGTGATGATAGGTTACAGTGGTATACAAGTCAGTGACCGTAACAACTCGACAACGAAGACGGACTAGGTAACTTCTACAAATGATTACGAATAAAACCAATGTAATGTATTGCAATATGTTCTAACAATGTGTACAGACGTGGTTACACAGCAAGTCTTCAGCTGTGTACAGACGTGGTTACAGAGCATGTCTTCAGCTGTGTACAGACGTGGTTACAGAGTAAGTCTTCAGCTGTGTACAGACGTGGTTACAGAGCATGTCTTCAGCTGTGTACAGACGTGGTTACAGAGCTTGTCTTCAGCTGTGTACAGACGTGGTTACAGAGCTTGTCTTCAGCTGTGTACAGACGTGGTTACAGAGCATGTCTTCAGCTGTGTACAGACGTGGTTACAGAGCTTGTCTTCAGCTGTGTACAGACGTGGTTACAGAGCTTGTCTTCAGCTGTGTACAGACGTGGTTACAGAGCATGTCTTCAGCTGTGTACAGACGTGGTTACAGAGCTTGTCTTCAGCTGTGTACAGACGTGGTTACAGAGCTTGTCTTCAGCTGTGTACAGACGTGGTTACAGAGCATGTCTTCAGCTGTGTACAGACGTGGTTACAGAGCTTGTCTTCAGCTGTGTACAGACGTGGTTACAGAGCTTGTCTTCAGCTGTGTACAGACGTGGTTACAGAGCTTGTCTTCAGCTGTGTACAGACGTGGTTACAGAGCATGTCTTCAACTGTGTACAGACATGGTTACAGAGCATGTCTTCAGCTGTGTACAGACGTGGTTACAGAGCAAGTCTTCAGCTGTGTACAGACGTGGTTACACAGCAAGTCTTCAGCTGTGTACAGACATGGTTACAGAGCAAGTCTTCAGCTGTGTAGAGACGTGGTTACACAGCAAGTCTTCAGCTGTGTACAGACGTGGTTACAAAGCAAGTCTTCAGCTGTGTACAGACGTGGTTACAGAGCAAGTCTTCAGCTGTGTACAGATGTGGCTACAGAGCATGTCTTCAGCTGTGAACAGACGCTGTTACAGAGTTTGTCTTCAGCTGTGTACAGACGTGGTTACAGAGCTTGTCTTCAGCTGTGTACAGACGTGGTTACAGAGCTTGTCTTCAGCACAATGTTGCACAAAACCTAATCACTGTTTCAAATTCAATTCACAAGTTAAAGATTGATGGTTACTGATAGCCTGGGAACAGGCGTCGATATATTTTGCCTGGTCAATCAAATAAATATATTTTAACACCGAGACCATTAATTGGGCCGTATTGAGTTTCTGATACTAGTAATGTCATTTTGCCAGAAGTTAAAAGAGTGAAAAATCGACAGACTGGAACACAGGCTAGGTTACTGTAAGCACATTCAATTTCAGTAATAACAGATATACAGAATCACATCTACTTTCGGTTATAATTAAATACACTGTGTCATTGTCAAACCTGTGTTAGTGGTCACCTCCATTAAACAGCCAACCTGTATTATATATACAGTCCAACCTGTGTTAGTGGTCACCTCCATTAAACAGCCAACCTGTATTATATATACAGTCAAACCTGTGTTAGTGGTCACCTCCATTAAACAGCCAACCTGTATTATTTATACAGTCAAACCTGTGTTAGTGGTCTATTAAGCAGTCACCTGTGCTAAGCAGCCACTTTCTGTGATTCCCTTGGCTGGTTGCTTAAGACAGGTTTGACTGTATGTCTAAAATGTGTGTTCTAGCGATAAGTCGAAGATTATACTGGATCTGTACAAGATAGAAGTTCATTTTTCAACTTTAGTCGAGACATTTTAGAAATGTTGGTTGGTTATATTTCTAGGCATTGTCATAGTTACAGAAACACAAACAAACAAAGATATTGTGTGTAATACCAATGCTTGATTAAATTGGAACAAGGACAGTGTGACAAGACAGCCATACCCAAACAGCATAGAGCCTGATCGGATAGGTATTCTGTGCCATCTGACCTGGATTATACTCGTTTCCTGCACAGTAAGGGTTAATCGTACCTTTTAGATTCAGGCTCCATTCTGGATATTTTCTTTCTACTCCGTCTCATGGCTGACGGGTCCTCCGAGATTTCTGATCTGCTTGGATGTGTCCTGTCACTCTGGCTGACTATTTCCGCCTCCACGTCTGGACCTGGCTTACCCTCTGTGTTATTGTTGCTAAGCACTGTCCCTGATATCTCGGAGACTAGACAGGGCTTCTCTGGGGAGATTTCAACTGGTGGTGATCTGATGGGTGGCGACCGGTTCACAGATTTACGCTTATTTGGCGACTCATCAGCATCACTGTCTTGGCTAGAACTGTTTACTGTAATAGATATTTTTATGGACTTGTGGATTACTGACATGGGATTTATGGACTAGTGGATTACTGAGATGGGATTTATGGACTAGTGGATTACTGAGGTGGGATTTATGGACTAGTTGATTACTGAGATGGGATTTATGGACTAGTGGATTACTGAGGTGGGATATATGGACTAGTGGATTACCGAGATGGGATTTATGGACTAGTGGATTACTGAGATGGGATTTATGGACTAGTGGATTACCGAGATGGGATTTATGGACTAGTTGATTACTGAGATGGGATTTATGGACTAGTGGATGATTTAAGATATTTGGTAATTAATGGGTAGCAATATGCACCTACAATTCTCACATTTATGTGCTATATTAGTTCTACTGCCAACATATAAACATACTCACACAAATCTGGGCTCTCAATGCTTGTTTCATCAATTCATTGTATGTTTTATAACATGTCAACATTTTATTATGCCTGTGTCCAAGTCTGATGGTATATCCATACTAATATTTCAGATAATTGCAACACATGTAACAGGATGCTAGAGGGCTGTATAAGTACCGGTTCAGCAACACAAAATATCTCGTTTATGCTTTCCAACGAATTGCCAAAATTCAAGTTCTGCATGCAAAGTTTCAAAGCCATAACCTCTCTGTTTTGAGAATTGTTAATGTTTGATTATTTTTCCACGCAATCATTATTTCTGTAATCAGACTATTGTTGGCTCAAGTTCAAGGTCACTCTTGGGGGTGGGAACTTACTGTGGTTATAGAAAATTAGTTCTCGGATGTATATATGAAGTTTCAAAGCAATACCGTTAATGGTTTTTGAGAAATGTCAATGTTTGAGTGTATTTTTTACACATAAATAATTTCCGAAATCAGGACTATTTTTGGCCAATTTTCAAGGTCACTCCTGAGATGTTGGGACTTGTTAGTTGGACAGGGAACAACCCTTAGAAACAGTATGCAAGTTCTCAAAGCATTATACTTTATGGTTCCAAGTTATACGCAAATATGCAATTGTTGACTGTGCCTCCGTCGCCGCAACTAAAGCGGGCGAGGCATAAACCAAAGTGAGGGATTCATAAAATAATTCTTTCAGGCATTTTTACAATTTCATAGCAGAGAGCATCTGGAGGCCTGTCCCATATTTCTTGGTACCCCCTACCCCCCCCCCCCCCCACCCACGTCATACAATACAGAGTACGTTAGTGTAACTGTAACCTCCAAAAACATATGTTTGCTACAGACAATATAACCTCAACAAAACGAACATTATTACACAACAGTAACCTAGCAACATAATTTTCTTTTGGCTTCGTCAGTTGTTCATTATATTGAAAATCAATATAATGCAGACAATAAATATTATTTACATTATATCTGTTATATCAGTTTATCACTGAATAATTCTGAAGACAAAACAATATGTTAAACTGTATGGCTTTGTGCATCATTACCATAGTATCCATACTCTTACATATACTAAATCCATTATATAAATATTAAACACATGATAACAGCAGATTTACAAACATGGCACATTACCTATTTGTATTATAGTTTATTCAGTGTTGCAAGCTGCCAGCTGCCAGGGGCCGTCTCACAATAATTGCTTAAGAACATTAGTCAGGGACCGTCTCTATATAATTTATTAATATTACTGTTTATTCAGTGATGCAAGATGCCAGGGAACATCTCAGAATAATCGGAACATTAGTCAAGGAGTGTATAAATAATTTATTGTCACTATGCAATTCAAATTCAGATAATCTGGCCTTCGACTAAAATGACAAGTTGTGAGGTTTAGTTTTTGTTATAATTTCATTGTGGGCTCTATTAGAGACATTTTGGTAATGTTCTCAATACTACACCCTTCACAGAGGAGGCACAGGTGAGAGACCATTAAGCGATGAAAATATGGCCAAATCTCTCAACGTTCTTTCAATGGGCGCACAGCAATCACCATTGTCTAACAATGATCCACAGGGAGCGCTCAACAGTTTCATCAATCTCCATATGATCTCTCTTGGTCGCACCTGATCTCCGAACGATTTCTCCCAGTGATCTCTCTTTGTCGCAAAACCAGGAGGCTTAGTATTCCCATTGATCTCTCAAGGTCGCTCCAAGATCTCTATAGATCGCCATGACAGTAGGTCAAAATGAGCATTTTGATCGCACAACAAGTATCTCTCGAACATGTACTTGCAAAAACTATTTTTCCGGGTCTTTCAATCGTTTCAAGAAAAAGTCCCATTGATTTTCAGTTTGGTATTCATACACAAAATATGATGTCATTTTGATGTCACATGACTGTGACAGTGGCAGCATGTAAACAAACAAATATGCCATAGAAGATACATGTACATGATCTCTAGGTATTCTAACACTTTGTTGGCAGTTGAAAGGTGTCTCTAACAGATAGGGTAAGAACTTAGGTAAGTAGGGCAGGCTGTGGGTGATAACTCTGCTGAGTTTGTTGATTTCTATACAGTCAAACTTGTGTTAGTGGTCACCTCTATTAAGCAGCCAACCTGTATTAAACAGCCAGTTTCCATATTCATAATATGTTGTTGTTGCAAATGTTAGCACAGGTGTTGTGCCATCCCGGGATAACTTGTGGCTGTGCTCGATGGCTAATGTGCTATCCCGGGATAACTTGTGGCTGTGCTCGATGGCTAGTGTGCTATCCCGGGATAACTTGTGGCTGTGCTATCCCGGGATAACTTGTGGCTGTGCTCGATGGCTAGTGTGCTATCCTGGGATAACTTGTGGCTGTGCTCGATGGCTAGTGTGCTATCCCGGGATAACTTGTGGCTGTGCTCGATGGCTAATGTGCTATCCCGGGATAACTTGTGGCTGTGCTATCCCGGGATAACTTGTGGCTGTGCTCGATGGCTAATGTGCTATCCCGGGATAACTTGTGGCTGTGCTCGATGGCTAGTGTGCTATCCCGGGATAACTTGTGGCTGTGCTATCCCGGGATAACTTGTGGCTGTGCTATCCCGGGATAACTTGTGGCTGTGCTCGATGGCAAGTGTGCTATCCCGGGATAATGTGTGGCTGTGCTCGATGGCTAGTGTGCTATCCCGGGATAACGTGTGGCTGTGCTCGATGGCAAGTGTGCAAACTCAGCAATGGATATGTGGCTGTGCTCGATGGCAAGTATGCAAACTCAGCAATGATCTTGTGGCTGTGTTCGATGGCAAGTGTGCAAACTCAGCAATGATCTTGTGGCTGTGCTCGATGGCAAGTGTGCAAACTCAGCAATGGACTTGTGGCTGTGTTCGATGGCAAGTGTGCAAACTCAGCAATGGACTTGTGGCTGTGTTCGATGGCAAGTGTGCAAACTCAGCAATGGACTTGTGGCTGTGCTCGATGGCAAGTGTGCAAACTCAGCAATGGACTTGTGGCTGTGCTCAATGGCAAGTGTGCAAACTCAGCAATGGACTTGTGGCTGTGCTCGGTGGCAAGTGTGCAAACTCAGCAATGGACTTGTGGCTGTGCTCGATGGCAAGTGTGCAAACTCAGCAATGGACTTGTGGCTGTGCTCAATGGCAAGTGTGCAAACTCAGCAATGGGAAAGATGTTTTGCAACTAAACAAGGCCACCACTCCAAGGGTGTCTCACAACTTAACAAGGCCACCACTCCAAGGGTGTCTCACCACGCGTCATTGACTGCATAGACTAGTTGCAGGCTCAGCAAAATAAAAATTTATGCTTTCCAATAAATTACCAAATTTCAAGGTCAGTGGTAGGATGGCGACTTAGCAAAACCCTGCAATCTAAGGGGGTACTAGTAATCAGAATACAATCTGCAAAGCAAAGTATATACATGTACAGGGTAGAATGATTCCTGCATGTATTATCGGCATTTCTTACTCTGTCAATTTGGGCTTGTTCATGTGAAGATCAGGGGATGGTTTAGTCCAAATATTTAGACTTGAAAAATGTGACATTTCACTATCAAGGCATTTTTCAAAATAACAGGAAAAAAAGGGACGGTTAAACGGAACTTCTTCATGTAGGTCTTATATATAGGACTAGGAACGGTTAAACGGAACTTCTTCATGTAGAGGTCTTATATATAGGACTAGGAACGGTTAAACGGAACTTCTTTATGTAGAGGTCTTATATATAGGACTGGGGACGGTTAAACGGAACTTCTTTATGTAGAGGTCTTATATATAGGACTAGGAACGGTTAAACGGAACTTCTTTATGTAGACGTCTTATATATAGGACTAGGGACGGTTAAACAGAACTTCTTTATGTAGAGGTCTTATATATAGGACTAGGAACGGTTAAACGGAACTTCTTTATCTAGACGTCTTATATATAGGACTAGGAACGGTTAAACGGAACTTCTTTATGTAGAGGTCTTATATATAGGACTAGGGACGGAACTTCTTCATGTAGAGGTCTTATATATAGGACTAGGAACGGTTAAACGGAACTTCTTCATGTAGACGTCTTATATATAGGACTAGGGACGGTTAAACAGTACTTCTTCGGTTTCTGCTTACACTTGAGTTATGCTAATCAACGGAAAATACACAACACAAACAGTATGGCTTCAATTGAAATTTCACACAGTTTTCGTTGAAATATTTCTGGCAACATTGAACCGATATTGATTAATACATGTAGTTACTGGCACTCTCCACATTCTCCGATATTGATTAATACATGTACTTACTGGCACTCTCCACATTCTCCGATATTGATTAATACATGCACTTACTGGCACTCTCCACATTCTCCGATATTGATTAATACATGTAGTTACTGGCACTCTCCACATTCTCTGATATTGATTAATACATGTAGTTACTGGAACTCTCCACATTCTCCGATATTGATTAATACATGTACTTAGGCAAAAAAAAAAAATAGGTGTGTTTCCTATTACATTGAAATAAAATTTAGGGTAGGTAGGTAGGTGTCAAGTTTTTTTTTTGTCAAAACTTTTTATCGCCAAATTACTAGGGTAGGTAGGCATTTTTTTCTTTTCTTTTTTCCGTCCAACAGTAAAACGTGTCCGATATTGAAGAAACATGCTGTATACTGATGAAAGATGATTAATACATATTAAAATGTATAAAATAACACTCATATTGCTCTTTGCACTGGACCATTGCACAGAAGTATTTATTCAACATAAAATGAGTTTTGAACAATGGAACATACAGTCAAACCTGGCTTTGAATGTGACTAGAAGGGACTTCAATACTATTACGGTCACTTTTATATATAATATGAAATTTCAACCGATTCCCAACACTACTATATACAATAAATGAATTATGGAATTGAAAGATCAAACTTAGTGTTAAAGTACCAGGCCTGTAGATTTGAAAACAAGATAGAAAACTTCAGTCTCCAATATCAGCAAAACCAGAGTGCAGAATGGCCACTTGAGGCTAGCAGATTCCTAAAACAAAGTCATTCTGCACTCTGTTTTTGCTGATTCTATCCTGCTTTAACATATACAGGCCAGTGGCACAATAACTTAATGGACAATTCACAGTGAAACAACAATATTAGTATAGATATTACACACACGCACACACACGTACACGATCGCTCGCACGCAACATTGTATTGACACAAAATTATGTTTTTATATCCAATGAAAATTAGCTATAAAATATTTGTATTAATATCACATAACATAGGGTCTGAGAGTGGAATAAAGCCATTGAATAAATATCCGTAATTAATACACTAGTGGTATAATTATGCACTCTTATGACAATCAAACTGCACACGGCAGTGACAGTGGTCGTGTTTACTCACGAATCAGATTGACAGTTATGTGATAAATATATTAATATAATATTATATTCGTGCTCATATATTATTGAATTTATTACACTTGCTGGATAAAAAAGATACAATGCAATCGGCAAAGCTTCGCATTGTATCGTTTATACCAATTGAGAACTTGTGTAATAAATTCAATAATATATGTTAATACAATATTAAAGACGCATATACTACTGTATTCGAACATCTAAATTAGCAACTAGGAAACAAACATTTGGTACTGCTATTAATATGTAATGCGTTTTTAAAATAGGAAATAATTTGGGAACATTTCAATGTTCATTGTCAAACTTTAAACCATTCAACTCACTCACTCGACATTATCCGATGAATAGCAACTATGAAACAGATGTATTAACAGACGGACTGTATTGAAACATCCAACTTGGCAACTAGGAAACAAACAATTAGAAATGTCACAGAGTGTCATTGACATCATCGACATCGTCATTGTCGTCGTCAACACACACATGGTCGTCAACACACACATGGAAGCACGCACCACGTCCCTCCTCTCCCCCCCCCCACTACACACACATGCATGCACGTACTCATTCATGCATGCCTATGTACACACACATGCGCGCACACACTCACATACATTCGCACACATGCAAATTCACTTTCATGCCTTCGATTTCAACTTCCTGCCAAATGGTCTCTGCAAAATACTAGTTTTTCCCAAACCTTTGCAGGGAACACAAATTGGCAACACTGTCTTGTACATTTGTTTTAAGTCAATGTCGGCTTGACCGCCCTGGCTACCACAATGTGCACACAGATCTTTTCTCCCAACATCTACATTCACACCATAATAAGGCATCTCAATAGGAGTGGCACATGCCAGGTTGTCCCTCAACATGACTTTATTGACAAGGGCATGGCCTGGTGGAAACAGTGGAGCACCACATGTGTATTCACTCTCGCTTATTGCAACAGAGAGTGGTATCTGTTGTCTTTGCGTGAGCCGCTGCTTGGAATACAGCAGCCGTGGTTTCTGACATTCAATGCAACTCACGACAGCTCTAGTGTACTGGGCGGTACACAGAGAAGCATCTGCAAAGACAGGAGATACATCTCTCGGAACATCAGGCACAAACGGTGGAACATCAGTCACAACCAGTGGGACATCACGCGGCACGTCATCAGGAACAATCGCTGTGACATCACAGGGCGCGACATCAGGCACCAGCGGAACATCGGGCACCACTGGCACGGGTACAACCGGCGGCGCCTCATCAGGTACCACTGGCTCGATATGGTGATCATCATGTGCAGGTCGCTTCTTGGCCTTCCCTCGTTGTATATGCAAAGATGGGCGATCTCTTTCCGTTGTTTCGCTGTTCCGGACATTAACATACCGCTTGAAGTGCTCTTCGTCCTCGGACAGTTCTGGGTCGGGTAGCCAAGCCAACTGCTCTCTGGGTAGTTTCGGGGGGATACAGCAATTGCTGTCTTCACACTTCCGCACCTGAAACGTATGAAAATTACATGAATGAAATTGATGGATATAAAACACCAAGAAAGACATAGCTCATAGACTACATGTAATCAATTCATTAATTTACACCAACACCAAGAAAGACATAGCTCATAGACTACATGTAATCAATTCATTAATTTACACCAACACCAAGAAAGACATAGCTCATAGACTACATGTAATCAATTCATTAATTTACACCAACACCAAGAAAGACATAGCTCATAGACTACATGTAATCAATTCATTAATTTACACCAACACCAAGAAAGACATAGCTCATAGACTACATGTAATCAATTCATTAATTTACACCAACACCAAGAAAGACATAGCTCATAGACTACATGTAATCAATTCATTAATTTACACCAACACCAAGAAAGACATAGCTCATAGACTACATGTAATCAATTCATTAATTTACACCAACACCAAGAAAGACATAGCTCATAGACTACATGTAATCAATTCATTAATTTACACCAACACCAAGAAAGACATAGCTCATAGACTACATGTAATCAATTCATTAATTTACACCAACACCAAGAAAGACATAGCTCATAGACTACATGTAATCAATTCATTAATTTACACCAACACCAAGAAAGACATAGCTCATAGACTACATGTAATCAATTCATTAATTTACACCAACACCAAGAAAGACATAGCTCATAGACTACATGTAATCAATTCATTAATTTACACCAACACCAAGAAAGACATAGCTCATAGACTACATGTAATCAATTCATTAATTTACACCAACACCAAGAAAGACATAGCTCATAGACTACATGTAATCAATTCATTAATTTACACCAACACCAAGAAAGACATAGCTCATAGACTACATGTAATCAATTCATTAATTTACACCAACACCAAGAAAGACATAGCTCATAGACTACATGTAATCAATTCATTAATTTACACCAACACCAAGAAAGACATAGCTCATAGACTACATGTAATCAATTCATTAATTTACACCAACACCAAGAAAGACATAGCTCATAGACTACATGTAATCAATTCATTAATTTACACCAACACCAAGAAAGACATAGCTCATAGACTACATGTAATCAATTCATTAATTTACACCAACACCAAGAAAGACATAGCTCATAGACTACATGTAATCAATTCATTAATTTACACCAACACCAAGAAAGACATAGCTCATAGACTACATGTAATCAATTCATTAATTTACACCAACACCAAGAAAGACATAGCTCATAGACTACATGTAATCAATTCATTAATTTACACCAACACCAAGAAAGACATAGCTCATAGACTACATGTAATCAATTCATTAATTTACACCAACACCAAGAAAGACATAGCTCATAGACTACATGTAATCAATTCATTAATTTACACCAACACCAAGAAAGACATAGCTCATAGACTACATGTAATCAATTCATTAATTTACACCAACACCAAGAAAGACATAGCTCATAGACTACATGTAATCAATTCATTAATTTACACCAACACCAAGAAAGACATAGCTCATAGACTACATGTAATCAATTCATTAATTTACACCAACACCAAGAAAGACATAGCTCATAGACTACATGTAATCAATTCATTAATTTACACCAACACCAAGAAAGACATAGCTCATAGACTACATGTAATCAATTCATTAATTTACACCAACACCAAGAAAGACATAGCTCATAGACTACATGTAATCAATTCATTAATTTACACCAACACCA
>CM026395.1:75489782-75540258 GCA_014843695.1 Archivesica marissinica
GAAAGACATAGCTCATAGACTACATGTAATCAATTCATTAATTTACACCAACACCAAGAAAGACATAGCTCATAGACTACATGTAATCAATTCATTAATTTACACCAACACCAAGAAAGACATAGCTCATAGACTACATGTAATCAATTCATTAATTTACACCAACACCAAGAAAGACATAGCTCATAGACTACATGTAATCAATTCATTAATTTACACCAACACCAAGAAAGACATAGCTCATAGACTACATGTAATCAATTCATTAATTTACACCAACACCAAGAAAGACATAGCTCATAGACTACATGTAATCAATTCATTAATTTACACCAACACCAAGAAAGACATAGCTCATAGACTACATGTAATCAATTCATTAATTTACACCAACACCAAGAAAGACATAGCTCATAGACTACATGTAATCAATTCATTAATTTACACCAACACCAAGAAAGACATAGCTCATAGACTACATGTAATCAATTCATTAATTTACACCAACACCAAGAAAGACATAGCTCATAGACTACATGTAATCAATTCATTAATTTACACCAACACCAAGAAAGACATAGCTCATAGACTACATGTAATCAATTCATTAATTTACACCAACACCAAGAAAGACATAGCTCATAGACTACATGTAATCAATTCATTAATTTACACCAACACCAAGAAAGACATAGCTCATAGACTACATGTAATATTCATTAATTTACACCAACACCAAGAAAGACATAGCTCATAGACTACATGTAATCAATTCATTAATTTACACCAACACCAAGAAAGACATAGCTCATAGACTACATGTAATCAATTCATTAATTTACACCAACACCAAGAAAGACATAGCTCATAGACTACATGTAATCAATTCATTAATTTACACCAACACCAAGAAAGACATAGCTCATAGACTACATGTAATCAATTCATTAATTTACACCAACACCAAGAAAGACATAGCTCATAGACTACATGTAATCAATTCATTAATTTACACCAACACCAAGAAAGACATAGCTCATAGACTACATGTAATCAATTCATTAATTTACACCAACACCAAGAAAGACATAGCTCATAGACTACATGTAATCAATTCATTAATTTACACCAACACAAAGAAAGACATAGCTCATAGACTACATGTAATCAATTCATTAATTTACACCAACACCAAGAAAGACATAGCTCATAGACTACATGTAATCAATTCATTAATTTACACCAACACCAAGAAAGACATAGCTCATAGACTACATGTAATCAATTCATTAATTTACACCAACACCAAGAAAGACATAGCTCATAGACTACATGTAATCAATTCATTAATTTACAACAACACCAAGAAAGACATAGCTCATAGACTACATGTAATCAATTCATTAATTTACACCAACACCAAGAAAGACATAGCTCATAGACTACATGTAATCAATTCATTAATTTACACCAACACCAAGAAAGACATAGCTCATAGACTACATGTAATCAATTCATTAATTTACACCAACACCAAGAAAGACATAGCTCATAGACTACATGTAATCAATTCATTAATTTACACCACCACCAAGAAAGACATAGCTCATAGACTACATGTAATCAATTCATTAATTTACACCAACACCAAGAAAGACATAGCTCATAGACTACATGTAATCAATTCATTAATTTACACCAACACCAAGAAAGACATAGCTCATAGACTACATGTAATCAATTCATTAATTTACACCAACACCAAGAAAGACATAGCTCATAGACTACATGTAATCAATTCATTAATTTACACCAACACCAAGAAAGACATAGCTCATAGACTACATGTAATCAATTCATTAATTTACACCAACACCAAGAAAGACATAGCTCATAGACTACATGTAATCAATTCATTAATTTACACCAACACCAAGAAAGACATAGCTCATAGACTACATGTAATCAATTCATTAATTTACACCAACACCAAGAAAGACATAGCTCATAGACTACATGTAATCAATTCATTAATTTACACCAACACCAAGAAAGACATAGCTCATAGACTACATGTAATCAATTCATTAATTTACACCAACACCAAGAAAGACATAGCTCATAGACTACATGTAATCAATTCATTAATTTACACCAACACCAAGAAAGACATAGCTCATAGACTACATGTAATCAATTCATTAATTTACACCAACACCAACGCATACTATCCTTTAATAGTGAACTGGGTTGGGAAACTCTTCGTACCAGACGTAAATGGCACAGACGTAACATTCTTTACAAAATATTAAAGGGTAAAGCCCTGGAATACCTTAGTACTATAAATATTACAGCCCTTTAATAATGAAGTAGGATATATTTTACGTCGGAATACCCTTTGCACATCAGCCTATCGATCCTTTTTCCCTCAAACTATTCGCGATTGGAACAACCTTACTTCTGAAGTCAGAGCATCTCTATCTTTAATATAAGCAATTCAAAACCAACATTTCCTGTTAATAATATAAAGCTATACTCCTATGGTTCCGGGAAAGCAAGTCTGAATGTGCCAATTTACAAAGGTACGCAAGCGTGGATGAGACCAGGTGTGTATGAGTGAGTGCGTGTCGTGTGCGTTCCCTTTCGTAACTAGTTAATTATGTATATATTCTTTGTACATTGACGAGAACAACTTGTAGACATTTTGTCTGTTTGTATTAAATCGTCGTTAAAGAAATAAAGAATTAAATTAATGTGCCTAAATCCAATATTTCATGACTTGTACAAATATTTTCTGATATAATTTAGTTTTGATATTAAATGGCAAACGTTTATTTATAGTATGTTATACTAAATATGAAGACCATGAATGATGTTTAGGTTTGCAACAGTGTCCTCATTCTGTATACAACAAGACACGGCACACTTTAGTACTTCTAACAACTGTAGCTCTAAATTGTTTACAAAATACCAGTTTATCCTTTCAGATTGTACAACTGTACTGACCTGGAATGTATAATGGCGGCAGCGGCAGTGTCTCTCCACCCATTCTGTGTATGTCGGAACCTTCTGCGTATGAATCTTCTGTAGTTTCGCCTGGTCCAACTCTGGAAATAGAGCACTGAGGTGGCGCTTGTAGATGACGATATCTTCATCACTTACTGGATCCATAGTTGCGATCGGCTCATCTTTTAAGCTCAGACGCTCAAATCTTCCTCGCACAATTTCCTGAATAGGTTTTATGGCCTCCTTCCATTTTGACTGAAGCTGCAGTTCAGGTTTGTTGACAGCTTGTTTCCTCATGTCAGCCATGCTGCCACAACGGTTAAACACCTTCTCAGCATCATCATCACATCTGGGACGTTCAAGTGCACAGTTTTGTAGGCCCAAATTCAGGATGGACATGACTCGTTCTGCGGGATTTGTCCAACTGTGCCCTGGGGCACATCGCGCCAATATGACCATGTCTAAGTTCATCTCAACAAAGAGACAGATGGTGGCACACTTGACGCTCTCTAGTGTGTTTCTTTGGTCGGTCCCACCATCAGTAAACTTCATCACTATTGGCGCAGTGCTCTGTGCCAACAGTTTGGCTATAGCAGCCCCGTGTCGGAATGGTGATGACATCTGGAATATGGAATCATTGACTATTGTAGTCACTTTCCCACGTACAAAGGATTTTTCTGCCACTTCTGGAATAGCACATTGCAGTATTACTGATGGTGTAACTGATGCTCTCGTCATATCGTGATCCAGACTTGCCAAAGTGGTAGTCGTTGGTGCTAGTGTCTTCTTGCCCCTCACCCCTGTTGACACAGCAGATCCTGGATCTCCAATCGGAATCTTGGCTTTGTCATCACAACACAGGAACACAACACTATCACGCATCTCACAGGCTCTCTCTTTCACATACAGAAGTTGTGCCGCACAGTAATGGTCGTCAGGGTGCGAGACCCTAAGCTGTCGGCGTTGAATCTTGTACTGTACGGATATCCTGGAGGTGAAGGAAAGTGCTCGGTGGGTGTATGGGTTCCTGGGAGCAAACTGCAAACGTACCAGACTGGCTGATGGGATTGGTGTACCTGTTGGACATTTTCCCTCTGCTTGTTGGATAAGTTCTTTCAGAGAAATCCATTGTGAAAGGTGAGAAATGTTCTGTCGCCTATCATCTGCTGCAGTAACTTGCTCAACGACCATTTCCAATTTCTCAAAAAAGATGTCGAATTTGTTGGTAGGCCTTCCTGTATTGAGATGACGAAGGTCAGTGAGCAGGCCCTTGTCACCAAGAAAAATCAACCTCAACCTTTGTTGCATCTCCGGGTGGTTGGCAGCTGCTCAGTCAATGCACAATTCTGTGTATATCAATTCAGCAACACTTGGCAGAATGTTTGCCACGTTTGTGAGTTTGTCTTTGAACATTTTCCGTTGTGCCCTGGTATGGTACTCTTTCAGGTGTTTCCGGCATCGCTGTAGTAGTTTTACTCCTTGGACAAGAATTTCAGGCGCTTGCACCACAGCAACAGTTGTAACAGTGGATCCCCCAGGGCAAAATCGTATTATGTCTACAGACATAGACAGTTGCAGTGCATGCATAAACCGATATCTCTCAGTGTTACTGGTAAATGGTATATCCAGGTGTTTGCTTTCATCAAACAGGACCGGACTGCCAATTCCTGCTGCCCTCACATCTGCATCCAGTTTTGCATAGGCCTTTCGAACACCCAAGGCACATTTGTGGCGATGTTCCATCGTGGCATGCTCATCGAGTGTCCGTACTGGATGATCCAGTTTCTGGTTACAAACTTGCACCTCCAACTGCATTTTCAGATGATTAGCGTATGCAAGGAGACAATCTGACAACTGCTTGATTTCAATTTCAGCTTTTGACCAAGCAGGGGTGGTTCTGAAAACAGGCTTCAATAGAAGGCTAACCAGGACCTCACTGTGTGATGTCAGGGAGCTTTGTGTCAACTGTTGAGCCTTGACCTTTTTCCTACGCGTGTCGTCGTATCCGGTGTAGTCTTGAAATGCACAAGGGATGGGGAGCACAGTCTTTTTCTGCAGAGATGCATCATTGATTACGCTGTGCTGATTGGTTATGTACCAGAGTGCATTGCAGATAACCTGAAAAAAGGTTTCATAATTAATACCGGTATTGGTCATTTCAAAATACAGTCAAAACTACATTTAATAATATAAAATACCTATGTCAAGAAGGGGCCATAACTCTTGTAAAACAAATGAATCAAAATTAATTAAAATCAAAATCTTACTATCAGAGGTCAGGTTTATATGATAAGAATTAAAGAGTTCCTGCACTATATATATGCAATATATGCAAATAATGAAGGGGGGAGGGGGGAATGATAAATTTGTGAACAAGGCAATATTAAAGCCATAACTTTTAAATAAAATTTTAGAAACCCAAGAAAATTATATTGCATATTACACAAACCATGCAATTACTGGAGACTAATCTTCTGATTTGATCATATATTTGCTGCAAAAATGCACTTTACAAAATATGAAATTTCCGAAAGAATGCACTCTATCTCACATTTTAGGCAAAAAAATACTTTCAACAGATGCTATTAAATCTATCAATTAAAAACACTGTCCTACAAATTACGCCACTCAGAATCATACTGTGGAGTTAATTGTATACTATAATATAGGTGAAAGCTTGTAGTTGTGCCCTTTAATATGACATCACATATTTGCAAAGAGAGACAACTCTTTGTGACGCCTGTCAACTGGTATTTCTTAAAATACATTTGGAATATAAAATTACTAATGGGTAAACATTGAAATTAATATGATCACAGGTCACAGAAAATAATAAAAAATTGTCCAATCATGGACAGCAAAATGTGTATTAATCAGGAGTCAAGCTAGGTTAAAAAAATAGGGAATAACAGGGAGAAGTGGGGAGACATCAGGGCGAAGTGACCATCATCTCAACGTGTTTGTAAAACACTGATCAAGGCTCGTTACAATTTAATATATATATATTGCAATATGTCGAAATAAAAAATAAAAAAATGTTTTTGTATGAATTTCATTAATTCATCAAGACAACATAACATAATTTATCATATATTTCCTACTCTAATATGAATTTGTGTATATTAAATTTGATTAACTATTTGGAAACTGAATAGAGATGGAACTAAATAGAGATGCAGCCATCATCTAATGGGTCATTTATAATCAAGATCATCTGTATACTTCAGTACCAATAGTGATATAAATGGCAATAAAGAACGACAGAACGTCAAAACACACATTTTCAAGTCTCCATTTTAGTCGAAGATAATGATTTATAACGTTATTAATCATGGATATAAACTGGAAGACATACAGACATAACGTTAGATGTATGATCCTGTCTACAAAGCTGCAAGCGAATCAACGAGCCCACATGCCTGTACACATACATGCACACAAGTTGAAATTGCACTGATAGAAACTAAAAGAATGACTGAATTACATTATTAAATACAAAGATAATATTGAGTGATCTCGACTATTAAGATGACTTCTCGTTTAATAATAATGAGCCACTAATTTGCTAGTGAATAGATAATCTAACGCATTGTTTACCAGTTTACCCGGAAGCACGTGTTGGCATGCTGTACCACAGCAGAGAATGATTTAATGTACAATCGGACATTATACTGTCAAACACATGGGCTGAGGTTTATATGTGTGTCACACCAACTTTGGTCAGTAATTAACTTGAACACCATGCACAGTGGTGTGAAACAAAATCACCTGCCAGCTGGTCATGGTTCTCGGGGAAACCCAGACGCCAGCTGTGATAGTCTGTGATGAGGCAACAGGGCACCAGAAATACAGGGGACTATGAGATCACACAGGGCCAAACGAGGGCGTGACCCCTGATTAATTAATCACAGATAACATTTTGCCATTCACAAATAGACCATTTATAGGACCCTCATTTATGGATGGAGTTGACGGGGACTGGAATGCATACCTGGATCATGTACTTTCCATCCGTGTCGGCTGTGCTGCGTGGGAAATCTAAACCCGAGGCGACGAACTTGTCCACCAGATCGTTGAACAGCTCGTCCTTTCGGTTCAGACCCTCTTTCTTTCCAGAACTGTAACACATAAGAAATACAAATACATCAATTTATATTAAAAACAGAGGATATTTCAAATATAATAAAAAGTCAAGTCTATCTTTAAATAGTGGTAGACTGAAAGGCAGAATAGAACCTGTTCATTTAAACAGTTGTCGTTTGTGTATTGTGGTTAGATAGCACCTTCAACCACTTCCGGGTATCAGGTGTCATCCGTCCATATTATACATATAAGATACGTATGCTAGTCTATTTCCTTAAATTTATATATTAGAATTTCATATAAAAAATAAATTATACATAAAATTTCTAAGTTTTTTCAAATTTCGAAATTTCAGGCAGACGCTCCCGCACACAAGGACATTTTTTTGTCAACCCCCCATCCCAGGAGACGTCACGACCAACTGGCAACGTGATGTGCAATGTCTCTCCCCTTCCCAATAAGAGAAATATGAAATACTTGCCTGTTTGCTTACCTTGCCTTATACATCATACGTTTTCTTATTTAAGGGGGAGGGAGAGAGAAAGAGAGGGGGAGGGGGGAGAGGGAGAGTCGCAGTACAGTACTCACCATGACATTTTCTTTTCCGGGATACTCCGACCTGGAGACATCAGGACATCGAAAGCGCAGACCGTCTTGTCTCGTGTTGTCGCCTCTACCAATTCTTTGACATCTTTTTCAATAGATTTGCATTTGAACGTCAAACACTTCACTCCCGTTTCTTCCAAATTGCCAAACGTCAAGGTCTCCTCTATATCAAAATTATCGCCAGTTCTTACATAGCCTGTCACCTCCAGTGTGTGTGTTTTATCAAAATTTGGAATAATGGGATGAATCGTGTCGAAGTAATCTCTCACACTCAAATGATAGTCAATGTGTCGTATTTTTTTCAGTGAGTCCGAAAGGTGTAAACATTTAGAAAGTGACAATGTGAACACGGCGCCTCTCGCCAGGCCGGTAGCAGACGACGCCATGTTCCCAAGTGCATTGATCGACGAAATGAGTGCTGATCGCTGATTCGTTTAAAGAGCATAGATGGACCAATAGAAATGGCGCATTCAAACAAATGTGGTATATAGTACAACCAGATCACAGCGACGCTTTCCGCTACGTAGGGGAAAGCGACACTGTGTTTTTTCCGTAATGGAAAGCTTCTCGGCGATCGAGATGGTATATAGTGCAATTCAATATCCGCTTCCTGTGATCAGCAATGCTGCGTTTTTTCAAGGAATAAACTAGGAAAGATCGTTATTACAGTCATGGCAAGGTAAGCAGCGAGGACGCGAACACCCGGAGAGTGAGGAAGAAATAAAAAGACGTGAATATATCATGGCATTGAAACAAGAGGGCCGAGGGTCGGTCTGAAATCTTTATTTTTTCCTGGAAAATGCAATAAAAATGCTAGGGTCGCCAGGATTTTCTAGGGTCGGTCGGGTAACCGGAAACACACCTATTATTTTATTTTTACTGGAACTCTCTGATATTGATTAATACATGCACTTACTGGCACTCTCCACATTCTCCGATATTGATTAATACATGCACTTACTGGCACTCTCCACATTCTCCGATATTGATTAATACATGTACTTACTGGCACTCTCTGATATTGATTAATACATGTACTTACTGGAACTCTCTGATATTGATTGATACATGCACTTACTGGCACTCTCCACATTCTCTGATATTGATTAATACATGCACTTACTGGCACTCTCCACATTCTCTGATATTGATTAATACATGCACTTACTGGCACTCTCCACATTCTCTGATATTGATTAATACATGTAGTTACTGGCACTCTCCACATTCTCCGATATTGATTAATACATGTAGTTACTGGCACTCTCCACATTCTCTGATATTGATTAATACATGTACTTACTGGAACTCTCCACATTCTCTATCAGTTCTTTCTGCTGGGCCAGGTATTGCTTAATGAATTCATTCTGGCAGTCATCTTCTTGTAACTATAATTACATTAATTAATGTAATACATTAATGTAAAACAACAAGGTAATGATGGCCCTGTATAGCTCACCTGACTCCATTTTCACTCCGGGGTCACAATTTTAACAACTTCGAAAGAAATTGTACGTCGATCATTCTTGCCAAATGAGTGAAGCAATGCCAGGATGGGCTAGGGTGAGCAGCCTAGACATTAGAATTCACCGTCCACCACATACAATGTTCCTTCTATTTGTTCAGCAGAAGAAGTAATTTAAATTAGTTTCTTAATGTTGACATTGAGTTGTGACCTAGGTTTTCAACAAAGACCACAAACTTGAAATGTAACCCAAGATTCATTCATGTAGTATTTTCAAAATTAACATGGTAGTCTCCCAGTTGTTTAGACGTGATTGTTACGGGGTGCATGGACACACAGTTACAGACAATGGTTATAAGTTATACAAATTCCAGCAATACCCAAGAGGAGCAAATACAAAACAGACCTGCCCATTACACCAGAGGTAGAACAAACAGACCTGCCCATTACACCAGAGGTAGAACAAACAGACCTGCCCATTACACCAGAGGTAGAACCAACAGACATGTCCATTACACCAGAGGTAGAACCAACAGACTGTTGGGTCCAGAGGTAGAACTGTCCATTACACCAGAGGTAGAACCAACATACCTGCCCATTACACCAGAGGTAGAACAAACAGACCTGCCCATTACACCAGAGGTAGAACAAACAGACCTGCCCATTACACCAGAGGTAGAACAAACAGACCTGCCCATTACACCAGAGGTAGAACCAACAGACATGTCCATTACACCAGAGGTAGAACCAACAGACATGTCCATTACACCAGAGGTAGAACCAACAGACCTGCCCATTACACCAGAGGTAGAACCAACAGACCTGCCCATTACACCAGAGGTAGAACAAACAGCATGTCCATTACACCGGAGGTAGAACAAACAGCATGTCCATTACACCAGAGGTAGAACAAACAGGCATGTCCATTACACCGGAGGTAGAACCAACAGACATGTCCATTACACCAGAGGTAGAACAAACAGCATGTCCATTACACCAGAGGTAGAACTAACAGCATGTCCATTACACCAGAGGTAGAACAAACAGCATGTCCATTACACCAGAGGTAGAACAAACAGCATGTCCATTACCCCAGAGGTAGAATAAACAGACCTGTCCATTACACCAGAGGTAGAACCAACAGCATGTCCATTACACCAGAGGTAGAACAAACAGCATGTCCATTACACCAGAGGTAGAACAAACAGCATGTCCATTACACCAGAGGTAGAACAAACAGACCTGTCCATTACACCAGAGGTAGAACCAACAGCATGTCCATTACACCAGAGGTAGAACCAACAGACCTGTCCATTACACCAGAGTTAGAACAAACAGCATGTCCATTACACCAGAGGTAGAACAAACAGCATGTCCATTACACCAGAGGTAGAACAAACAGCATGTCCATTACACCAGAGGTAGAACCAACAGACCTGTCCATTACACCAGAGATAGAACCAACAGCATGTCCATTACACCAGAGGTAGAACCAACAGCATGTCCATTACACCAGAGGTACAACAACAGGCATGTCCATTACACCAGAGGTACAACAAACAGACCTGTCCATTACACCAGAGGTACAACAAACAGACCTGTCCATTACACCAGAGTTACAACAAACAGACCTGCCCATTACACCAGAGGTAGAACAAACAGGCATGTCCATTACACCAGAGGTACAACAAACAGGCATGTCCATTACACCAGAGGTAGAACAAACAGACTTATCCATTACACCAGAGGTAGAACCAACAGACCTGCACATTACACCAGAGGTAGAACAAACAGGCATGTCCATTACACCAGAGGTAGAACCAACAGACCTGCACATTACACCAGAGGTAGAACAAACAGGCATGTCCATTACACCAGAGGTAGAACCAACAGACCTGCACATTACACCAGAGGTAGAACAAACAGGCATGTCCATTACACCAGAGGTAGAACCAACAGACCTGCACATTACACCAGAGGTAGAACAAACAGGCATGTCCATTACACCAGAGGTAGAACAACAGCATGTCCATTACACCAGAGGTAGAACAAACAGCATGTCCATTACACCAGAGGTAGAACAAACAGCTGTCCATTACACCAGAGGTAGAACAAACAGGCATGTCCATTACACCAGAGGTAGAACAAACAGCATGTCCATTACACCAGAGGTAGAACAAACAGGCATGTCCATTACACCAGAGGTAGAACAAACAGCATGTCCATTACACCAGAGGTAGAACAAACAGACATGTCCATTACACCAGAGGTAGAACAAACAGACCTGCCCATTACACCAGAGGTAGAACCAACAGCATGTCCATTACACCAGAGGTAGAACAAACAGACCTGCCCATTACACCAGAGGTAGAACCAACAGCATGCCCATTACACCAGAGATAGAACCAACAGCATGTCCATTACACCAGAGGTAGAACAAACAGCATGTCCATTACACCAGAGGTAGAACCAACAGGCATGTTCATTACACCAGAGGTAGAACAAACAGCATGTCCATTACACCAGATGTAGAACAAACAGACCTGCCCATTACACCAGAGGTAGAACCAACAGCATGTCCATTACACCAGAGGTAGAACAAACAGCATGTCCATTACACCAGAGGTAGAACAAACAGCATGTCCATTACACCAGAGGTAGAACAAACAGACCTGCCCATTACACCAGAGGTAGAACCAACAGCATGTCCATTACACCAGAGGTAGAACAAACAGCATGTCCATTACACCAGAGGTAGAACATGATTGTGCAATATTAATACATGTATAATTCTCAACATTAAATACTGTATTTTAAATTGTTACCATCATGTTATTGAATATTCACTAATCCTGGTACATGTACATGTTGTAATAAATAAATGAACACAAATGTACTACTAGTACATATAGTCTCAATCAAAATAAAGCAATAAATCAACATACCCCTGAGGCTACTGCTCCTGCTGAAAATAGAGAGAATGAATAAATACAGACGATGTAAACACGAGTTTCTATCCATAGGGTAGCCTTACACTGGTTACGTTTTTGCATTTATGCCAGGTGGAAACACAAGCACAGTCTACCCAAAATATGTAGGACCGCCTGACATGTGAGACAAAGAATCCTTCATTAAGACAAACAAAAATATAACTTTTTAAAATTTTATATGAATTTTAATAATTTGTCTGACTATCTAGAGTGAGACTCTAGCACAGTTTCATGAAGAGTACAACCTAGAGAGAATAGTGGAAGAACCCAACATTATTTACGAATTCTGAAACCAGCACAATGACAGTCTTTCCATTTAGTAACCCTAAATTAGCCATATATTAGTCAATCTGTGAATTTTTTAAAAGAAGCTAGTTTCAACTGATTTGGGTAGGTATGGGTATGGACAACTACCAAAAAAAAGTAAGGAGGGGTAGGGGTTGGGGAAACCTTTTTATTAGAGGTCAAAGGTCATTGACCTCTGCTTAAATCACTAAAAATTTCAGCAACACAACATGATCTATTAGTATATAGATGCTATTGGTGTCAAAATGCACAGAATTACAACAGAAGATGACATAAGATAATTATTGACCCTTGGGACCAAATCCTGACCTCTGAAAATGAGGTCAAAGGTCAAAAAAGCTGTTTGATCACTAACATTTCATATTAATAACAGGAACATTACCATATTATATAAAAATGAGCAAAAAACATACCGAAGAGGTTAATTTCAACTTACGTGGTGGATATGGGGGTTATTATTTATTCCAAGAGCAGAGAGGGAGGGGTAAATTACATTTCTTGTGATCAAATGCCATTGACCATAGACTAACTTTTTATTTTTATTTTTTATAAATTGCATGAATGAAGTCTTTCTTGTTTCTTTGCTACATAAGTGATTACTGAGAAAACTTAGCTAGCCTACATGTACCTTGCCTATCCCAGTGCAGTGAGATGTCCCAAAAGTTCCCTGCATGAGTCTAATGTAAAATAACAAAATTACCAGGGTGGATATATGTGAAATATGTAGTGAGGACTTTTCAGAAGCAGGAAAGCTACAGAGGTTGTACAGAAAGGGATATGAGAATCTAATAGAGCAGTGTAGACTGATCAACAACTCTTTATTATTGGAGCGATTGGAACAAAAATGGAGTAGCAACACTCCTATGACAGTCCATCGTAGATGCCGAACCATTTTCATGCAAACGGAGCCAGATGTTGAGGAGCAGGAACATGCACCAAGACCAAAGCGACAAAAGGTGTCTCAAGTAGTAAATGATGACAAAGTTCATGGTAAGATAAAGTAATATTTTACTTGATTCATGTAAATTTCATTAAGATTCCAAGCCCATACCTGTTTTATGTTATTTTGTTTGAATTTTGAATGTTTGAAGTTAGTATGGTGATGTACATGGGATGACAACTAACTGTGTCCTTATAATGTTTTCAGCCCAGTGTTCTACTCGATTTCCATACAGTGAAAGATGTTTCATATGTAATGAGGACATCCATTTTGATGAAAGACATCCTGATAGACAGCAGACCATACATCGAGCATCAACTATGACGCTAAAGAAATCACTTCTGAGAATCGCAAGTGAAAGAAAAGATAGTATTGGAATGGTTGTGAAAGGACGCTTGGAAGGAATGACAGATCTTGTAGCGGAAGAGGCTGTCTATCATAATAAATGCTACTGTTCCATGTACAATGTTCCAGGACAATGCAATGTAAGTATATTAATACAATATATATACATGTACATATTTGTTAAGTTCCTTGTAATATGGGGTACTGCGGAATAGTAAAGTATGCCACAATGTGAAATATATTCAAATATTCACATTTCAAAAACGGCATTCAACAGTTGGTCAAAGCTTATCATCGGGTCATTTTGAAATAAACGCAGTACTACACACATTTAAACAATTCATTTTGAAGAAAATTCGTTTGATGAAACAAGCTAGCTTTTTGTACGTTCATCCTTGCAGTTTCTTCATACTGTTAATATCTTTTTCCTTCTCCATTGCACTATTTCTTTATATTTATTTATTTATTCTTTTCAATCTATTATGACAAATGAACAAATTTAATCTAGAACATATTCTTGAATGTTTCTATTTTCCTTCAGAAACCAGGCAGGCCTGTAGATAGTTGCAAGGAAAATGCCTTCCACCAGCTTTGCGGATGGCTTGACAGTGAAATGGAGAGTGGTGTGTATACAGTAGGTCAACTGCATGAACAGATGAAGACAATAGTAGGTGATGATATTCCAGTTTATCATGAGAGATACTTGAAAGAAGCACTAGAAAGGTACTATGGTGATAGTATATTCATTACTAATCAAGAACGTAGGAAGGATGTTGTCTGCTTTAGAAGCTGTACAGCAAGCATCGTCCGAGACTACCATGAAATGAAAACTGATGATGAAGACGCACAGAAAAGAGCCATCATCAAAATAGCGGGTTCATTCATTATCAATGACATAAAGTGCCTTAAATGACATCAAAGTATGAGCTGTCAGATTCTCTTGAACTGATGTTAACATGCTTAATGCCTCATTCATCCGTTCGACGAAATGTTGCAGGGCAGAATATCATATCTTCACAACGCCCAAGATCATCTAAGATGCCTTATCAGCTTGGTATGAGCTTATTTCTTGATCACAAGTTTGGTTCAGATAAGCTGATTGATGCCATGCATAGGCTGGGCATATGTGAAAGTCAAAAAGAGACTGTGAACTACAAGTACACGTACATTGACTCGACTAATAACAGTTATAACACAAATGCAGCATCAATGGCAGTCCTTGAGAATCAGCTTGAGCTACACAATGGTGACAACATGGATCATGATTTGATTACATTAGATGGAAAGTCAGGTTTTCATGCCATGGGGCAGATCAAAGTTACCACTCCAGAAATTCCAATCAAATTGAAGTTGATGAGAATAGGAAGTTGCAGAGAAAGCCAATCGTGAAGAGTGATACTCTGTCAAATATGGAAGGTCTGCAAAACTACGTGCCTCAACGAACGAATGCCCTACTAGACACAAAACCCATTAAGTATGAAGAGCTTCAGCACAAAATACCAGAAAGATCAATTCCTACAGATTCATCTGTCATAGACTGGTACCATGGATGGGTAGAAGGAAGAAATGCTCACCCCAACTTCATGGGGTTCATGCATCAGAAATACAACGGACTAGTATTGAAATCTTCTATTGAGTTTATGCGAATCATCAATGCGAATCCTAATGACATGCAGACAATATACACCACCATCATGAGAGCTATCAAAGGAACATACAAATCCCCAGCAATAATAACCTTTGATTTGCCTCTGTTCATCAAGGCATCTCAAATTGTTAAGGATCAGAAGTTAGAAGTTGTTGTGAGACTTGGAGGATTTCACTTCCTAAAGAGTTACCTTGGCTGCATTGGCTACATCATGGAAGGCAGTGGTTTGGCAGAAACCATGCAAGTCATCTATGGACCTAATACAGTCCAGTACATCCTGAAAGGTGCAGCATACTCAAAGGCTCTGAGAGCACACTTCTTAACAGATGCAGCGCTGATGAAACACATGATGGGTGAAAGTGACAGCGAAAGTCTGGATGAGAGACTCGAGGACTTGCAGGAAATGTCAAGAACTGCAAAGCTGTGGGTTCTGTACCACCAACTTGTAAGAACAGCACAAGATTTCATATTGGCAGAAAGACTCAATGATTGGCATGGACATCTGAATGCCGTTTCTAGTAAGGAGACTTAATCATGATGATATCTGCAGAGATGGCAAGCCACAATATCAATGTACGCCAAGCAAACGATGATGGTGATACGCTGATTGTTAGGTCTGCAATGGACTTGGTCGCAAATGTTAAATCCCCAGTTGTTGTTGTCGCCCAGGACACTGATATTTTGATATTGCTCTGCTATCATAGGCCTAACCACTGTACTAATTTGTACTTAAGAGCAGATCTGGGTGGTCTTTACGACATCTCTAGCATACACATCGGAGACAAAGAAGACTTCCTCTTCAAGTATGGCTGGTCTGGAAACGACACTGTTTCGTGTCTTCATGGACATACCAAATGTGCTCTCTACAAATGCAGATTTCCTGCCAGTGTCATTACTGCATTCACAAGTCCCACTTCAACCGACTCCATGATTCGAACAGATGGATTAAAAGCCATGCATATCACATATGGCTGTGGGGATACTCCCCTAGAAAAGACTCGCTACATGAAGTTCAAGAAGCAAGCAGCCAAGGGCAAAATCGATCCTGACCGCATACCACCAACGGAAGATGCAACAGCTCAACATTCCCTTCATGTCCATCTTCAAGTTGTGGTATGGAAGCATCTTGACACCTCTATTCTTGATCCCAAAGGAAGAGGATGGGAGATAGATTCCAATAGAAAACTCAGACCCAAAATGATATATGTTGGTATCGCGCCAGACAACCTTCTAAAAGTAATTTGTTGCAACTGCAAGGAAGGGGAGAGGCAATGTCAAACAATGATATGCAGCTGCATGAAAGCTCGCATGTCGTGTGTATCTGCATGTGGCGTGTGCTGTGGGCATTGCGACAATGGAACAGATAGCATAGATGTAGAAGAAGAAATTGGTAGCGATGAAGAGGAAACAAGAGTATTATTAATTTGTTGTTGCCGATAGATACTGTAAGTTCTAAGTTGTGAGTAGTATTCTGCAAATTGTTGATTATAAATTCACATATACTTTACATACACAAACAATTTGACACTAATGAACTTTACCTCCTCCTCCTCCCTGCTTATTTTGACCATTAACCTCGTATTTTGGTGGTGAAGAATTCATTTCAGATTTAGTTTGTATCTTAGTATAATTATGTCACTGTTACCAATATGATATTTGATATGATAATTTTAGTGATAAGATGTCTATTTTTGACCTTTGACCTCATTTTCGGAGGTCAGGAATTGGTTCCATGGGTCAGTAATTATTCTATGTCCTCTTCTTTCGTAATCCTGTGCATTTTGACACCAAGATCATCTATAATTCTATATACCATATTTTGTTGCTGAAACACAATTTTATATGATTTAAGCAGAGGTCAATGACCTTTGACCTCTAATAAAAAGGTTTCCCCAACCCCTACCCCTCCTTACTTTTTTTTGGTAGTTGTCCATACCCATACCTACCCAAATCAGTTGAAATTAGCTTCTTTTAAAAAACTTCCCAGACGAACCTTAAGTTAGGGATACTAATTGAACCTTAAGTTAGGGATACTAATTGAACCTTAAGTTAGGGATACTAATTGAACCTTAAGTTAGGGATACTAATTGAACCTTAAGTTAGGGATACTAATTGCATTATCATGTAATGATAGGCAGATTATTTTTGTGTGTTCAAAGTCGACCAACAGCTTAGGCCATATGGTGACTCTCCAGCTATCATTGGTGGAGGAAGCCCTCTGGTGCTCCTGCAAGCAGTGTTGCAGGCACAGACGAGCACCAGGTAGAATCACTGACCTACTGCAAGCCAGCAGCATAGCTTCCTCACATGAAAAACAATCAATCCTACAGATGTGAGGGGCAAGTGATTTGAAGTCAATGACCGTAACCTACCGGCCACAGAAGCCCCCATAGGGAGACTAATCAGGTATGAACATTTGATTGTTGATTGTGCTGCATATGCTAATGGCTAATTTGGCAATCAACATTGTGGGCCCTGGTATCCAATGGCGAGAGTGTTTCATGTTAATCTTCAGTCTGTATATTTAATGTTTCTGAAAGCCACTGGACAGGACATCACTGTGGTCTGCCATCATAATTTATGTGCTAAAGTCAGTAACTTTACTGTACAAGAGGCAGCTAGGTATAACAGATGTTCACCACCAAATTATAAACATTTTTTTTTAACTTACCATCGGTTCCCACTTTTTCCAGGAGCAGTTGCTGTAATAGACAGAAAACATCCATTATAATTATGTAAATATAAATCAATGTGCTGAAAGAACATTCTAGAGGGTGACATGGACGCAAAAGTTGCCCTAGAAACCCCGACTTCGCACCTTGGGCTCTACTTCTCCTCAAATAAAATAACAACAATTTTTTTACATTATTATACAAATGTTGTCCACAATGCTACATGTACAGAGTCTGTACTACAGACATGGGTGCCCATGATATCATTGGCATACCGGTAATCGGCCATCTGAGGCTTTTCGGTGAATGTCTTCTAGTCAGTCTCTTTTACGGCAAGTGGAATAATATTACAAAGTAAAGTGATCATTTCTACATTTAATGCAATTGTCTAAACTGAGATTGCATAACAAATGTTCAAAATAAAATACACTTTCACTCGCTTGTGATTTCAACATGGCATCGAAAAAAAGTACCTATTATTGGCCAACCTTGAAAATTCATGTTTAACAGAAATGTTGATTACAGTTAAGTTCCAAAAAGCTGATTAACATTGGGCATAGTACTTACTTGATAATTGTTACTCGAAATGGAGGAATGTAACACCCAACAGATTATGATTACTCTTCAATATGAGGTAAGTTGTGACATGGAGAGAAATGTCAATTAATGTGGAGAGTGGCACACCATACTGTCTCGTAAAATGCGCATTATGACATTGTCGCATAACTATCACATGACCTTCCTGAGCAGACGATGAAATTTCTCATTTTACAAAAACAAACACATATTTCTTTATATTATTTACCTCTGTTTAAGGGATTTTTAGGCTACACATAAATGGGATTAATGAAAACAACAACATTTGCATACTTTGAATGTGAAAATGTATCTGCTTTACGCGCAGTTTGCTCTTTGATAAGCAATATGTCAACCCAAGTACAAGAGCAGCTGTTATGATAGAAATGACATCATTCGGATGTTAACAAAAATCATGTGAATAAACAAAGGACAAAAATGGGCGCCGGCCGGTATCAGGGATGTTGACGATAATGGTGTCTCAATAAACAGTCAGTACACTACTTATCTATTAGTAAATTATATTGTTTTCTTGGTAACGGTTACAAAGCAGTTTTATATATCATTGTCATCGTATAATTTGTAATAGCCCTTACCTAGTCATATTCGGGGATGATATTCCAATATTGACGTGCTTAGATTTAAGGCTGGAGTCACCGATTTCAAAACAAAATGCGGGTAATTTGTAGTTTGTTCCGGAAAATGATTTTGGTATCAACATTAAGATAAAAGCTTGAATTTTTAATAAATATCCATTAAATTGGCAATAATAGTAAATTAGGCTCCAACTTTACAGGATTATATCTAGGCTTATGGTTGTCATATTATGCAAATTACATAGCCATTTTGTTCATCGGACGAAGCCCGAGTTACAGTGTATTTTTAGACAGACTCCGCCCTCTCCTCTGATCATGTTCGACGGGCAGATTAGGATAATTACCCCACTGTGAAAATGTTAGTTGACATTTGACCGCTCATCGTCCCGGGTCAACGTTGACTTTTCACCAATACTGCCAATACTCAATAGTCAAGGAAGATTAGTGAATTTCATGCGTAAACACCGTAGGCTTGGGTCGAATGAACACCATGTGGATTACATCGAGATTGAGTGAGTCCCATATAACAGAAGGGACCTGCCAATCATAATCAGAAACTGATTGTTCATGAGCAAAATAGAATTAGACATTCTAACAAGGGAAGTAACTGGCTATTATTTCACATTTCGAAAACAAAAAAGAACATTATGGAAGTAAATATGATAGAAAAGTACCGTTTTTAAACGTTCCGCCAATTGAGTTTTAGTTCCACTTTTTGATAAACCTCTTTTATCGCACTCTTTTTTTAAATCAACCACACGAAGTGATGATATTGATTTACCATCAATGTTTACATCGCTTCCGTCCGCCATTGTTGTTGTTGTTGTTGTTGTTTATCGATCCGTCCTATATAGAACAACCTCTAGTCCACAGGCACCAGACACAATTTTTTTTTATATTTTTGGCCTATGGTCATATAGTAAGTAATATATAATAAAGGCAACCAACGAAATTGAAACATGCATGCAGAAACATCGACGAGAATACTAGGTAAAAACGACCAGATTACTGATTTGCCCTCGTGGTCCCGACCGGAAGACCTTATTCTATCAACAAATACTTTTTATTTCATGGAGATATATATTACTTACTATATGACCATAGGCCAAAAATAAAAAAAATGTTTGTGTCTGGTGCCTGTGCTCTAGTCGAGTAGATGATAATAATAAAGTCCGTCACCGGCAATAATCCATCACCAGACTAATACACTGTTTTAAACACCACCGTATTTGTAAAAATATTAAAATATCTTGCATCAAATTTCTTATTAATCTGTAATAATTAGCATTATTGTGTGTCACATTTCCTTCGCTTTCTCCTAGCAGGTATTTTCTCTAGCATGTTATGTCGTGCACAGTGGAGAACATAGCAAAGTCGATGAGTATGAAAATCAAGTTGAGTGAGGTCTACGCCATGGGATATATCTGTTAGCATATTAAGCGAGGTGCTGTCTAATAGTATTCTAAGCCTATTTGTATTATTGAAGTTTTGTAGCGTTAAACCACATATATCAAGCAGACTTTCATCAATATTCCCTAGAATAGACTCTCTCACTGTGGTCAGCATACAGCATTCAAGCAGGAAATGTTCAGCGTCCTCTTCTTGTTCTCTGCATAACTTACACGTTGGGTCCACTTCTATATGATTAAATGCAACTCTATTGGTTTGAAGGTTGTACGTCCCTGTTACTAATTTAAGCTTAATTGGTAATCGCTGCAATTCTGTTTTGGAGGCACTGCATGTACATATAATTGGATGGGTTTTTCCACTTTTATAGACATTTACATTCAGGAATCGAATCGTTGAATACAATTTGGCTCTTGTCGATATTTTTTCTTCCCAGTATTTCTTAATCGCAGAGTGAAGTTTAGATTTCCATTCTTCTTTTGAACATTGGTTGCTTAGAAGATATATGGCTTCAGGAAGTTCATATTTGCATAAAAGTGTATCGATTTCAATGAACCAGCTGCTACTACCTTTGTTTTTAACTGTCAGTTGACGTATAGCGATACGTTTCTCGATACTTTCGTCACCTTTGCTGCATATGTTGTGAAACAGTGTTAAAGCTTTAATATGAATCTGTGCTTCGACGGGTAGCATACCAGATATAATAAAAGGTGCTGGATCTGCTGTGTTAGAAGGCACAGAAAGTACTTGTTTCAGTATCTTTTTAAGAAATTTTTCTAGGTTTTCCAGAATTTTACCCTTTGGTAGAATTATTTCAAGTCCATAAGTTAGTATAGGTAAAACGTATGTTCTTATCAGTTGAATGGATGTTTCTGGGTCTAAACCATTTTCTCCATGTAATCCAGCTGACATGAGGCTATATATAGTGCGTCTGGCTTTGTTTATGTTTTCATGAACTGTCTCTTTTGCAGTATTTTCTATTGATGTGGATCTGATTATTCCTAGGTGGGTAGTTTTGGTTGTTTCATTCATAACTTCGTCATCCATTTTCCATTCTTGTTCTATTTTATGTAAACTTCTATTGTTTGGTTTGACCACTATAATTTGACTTTTTGTGGGTTGTAACTGGTATCTTTCCATTTTACTGTACTGTATGGCCGTGTTTATTAAGATGTGTAGTTCATCCGGATCGTTGCTTAGTAAGGCAATGTCATCGGCGCAAGTTGGTGCACAGCATCCAATGTTTCCTATGGACCCTCCGAATTGTAGTTTCTGCATTTGCTGGAGTAGTGCGTTTATGTGCACTTTGTAGAGATCAGCACTCAGGATACCACCTTGTCTGACACCGAGGTTAACTGGAAATGTCTCTGAATTATGTCCACCCCACTTGACCGCCGAGGTTGCATTACTATGCAAGTCCTTTGTTATAGTCCATAATTCATTTTGAACACCCATGTGATAAAGTTTTCGCATTAAATGGTTGTGATTCACCACATCGAACGCCGATTTTGCATCTAGTAATGCAATGTAGGATGTTTGCTTCCGGTCTCTGCTGTCTCGAGTGAACTCCTCCAATATAAGGGAACAATTCATTGGTGAAGTCTTTTTTGTAAACCCTCTTTGTAAAATGCTTTGCTGTGGGTCTATTACCGGTCTTATCTTTTCACGAACAGTATACTCTAGTATTTTCAGTAATACGGGTAATACCTCTGTAGTTGTTGGCTTCGTTTTTGTCGCCCTTCTTCTTGAATATCGGTGTTATAAGACCAACTTTGAGAAAATCGGGTATTTCCCCCAAGCTGTATAATGTCATTTAAAATGTTGTGTAAAATTGGAATGATATCACTTCCTGCATGTAAAATATTCTCGATACTGAATCCAAATATGTCTGGTGATTTACGTCGGTTTATAGATTGAACGGCTTTTTGCACCTCGTGTACACTGATACTACAGTTTATTTGTTTGGATACAAGTTTACTAATGATTGGAATTTCTTGTTCCACAATTCGGTGATACTGTTCGTCATAATATGCGTTATTATTCTGTTTGGCTAGTTGTTGGAAGTGGCGTTTAAAACCTAAAAGTATGTTGTCACCAGTATAAGTGGTATTATCTACGTTTATATCCTCTATGACTTGTAGTTTGGTTTTCCTTTGTTTATTTATCAGTTTATGGAATAGTTTGGTATTGGTGAATTTTGCATTCATTATTTCATCACGATCTTTCAGTCTTCTTCTGGCCATCTCAACTCTCACTGCATTTCTGAATTCCTGTCTTGTTTGCTTCTTGGTCATTACATATATATTTGTTTCACTAACTGGTCGTCCATTATTCTCCCATTCTCTTAGTGCTGCTTTGTTCGCTATTAGTTTATTCTTTATTGTTTCATTCCACACTTGTAATTTTGGTTGGTTTTTACGTGGATTTTATTTCTTTGAACAGATTTTGGCTGCTTCATTCAGAATATTACATACCTCTTTAACTGTTTCGCTGGTGCTGTTTTCATGTGTGTTTGTACAGAGGGTTGATATCTTCTGATTCACCGTTGTTCTATATAGTTATTTATCCACTCTATCCCAGTTAATCTTTGATATAACTTTTTCTGACGTTCTATTAGTATGTTTAGTAGTTAGGTTACATTCAATTTCAATCATGATTGGGTAGTGATCAGATGCATTTTATCCCCGGTTAACAATAAAATCCGTTAATACGTATTATTTTTTTTACGTTTATTTATCGTCGCTACCGGTTGCCCATATGAGCGACCCCTCCTGAAGAGATTAGTTATTTTAGATTTTGGAGGATAGTGCATGATACAGGCAGAGACCCATTCCAGAATCTCCTCTGGTTCTTTTACGTGCACGGTGTAAAGCACCGACACGAGACCTCGGTTTAACGTCCCATCTGAAAGACTGTTAATTTTATTAGGGTCAGACGGGGGATCGAACCTGCGATCCCTGGATTACCAGTCCAGCGTGTTACCACTGGACTACATATCCGTCTGTGTTAATACGTATAGTACTTCAACTTCTATACTATCTATCTATCTTCCTTTAATGTCGAAGCCCTCGCGGGGACATAGACATGTTGCGCGTCAAAGACCGCAAAGAAGTTAAAAGTATGAGTAGTTAAAAGCATAATTTAAGAAAGTAATGAAAATAAGTTGTGGTAACAGTTTAAAACCAGCTGCGCAGAACAACTAGGGCTGGCATGATCAATATAAGTATGGCAAACTGCCGTATTGAATTGCTCTATGGTAGGGAGATGGACAATGTGAGGAGGGAGATGGTTCCAATGGTAGATTGTTCTTGGAAAAAAGGAAAACTTGTAGTAGTCTGTAGTTGCTGTAATTAACCTATAGCTTAAGGAATGGCAATGGCGAGCAGAACGGGAGAGGGAAACTAGGTAATTTCCAATGGGAATAGCAACAAGATCATTATGAATTTTATGCATAAGGGATAACCTATTGTCAATACGCCGTTGATCTAGTCTGTGTAGATTTAGGGAATGTAGTATGTATGTAACACTATTGCTCTATGGTAGAGAGATGGACAATGTCGGGAGGGAGATGGTTCCAATGGTAAATTGTTCTTGAAAAAAGGAAAACTTGTAGTAGTCCGTAGTAATTAGCATATAGCTAAGGAATGGCAATGTCGTGCGAGAGGGGGGACTATGTAATTTCAATGGGGACAGCAACCAGATCATTATGAATTTATTACATACGGGATAACCTACTGTCAATACGCCGTTGATCTATTCTGCGTAGATTTAGGTAATGTAGTAATTCTGTAATACTAGAGGTACGATAGAAGTCAGCCTTTATCCAACAGGCTGCTCTTCCTTGGACACGTTCAATTTGGTCTATCAATGTTTGGGTAGGCCTATGGGGCGACCAAATCTCGGAGCCACATTCCAGTTGGGGTCTCACTAGTGTTTGGTAAGCCATGAACGTAATGGGTTCGGATTTGACCTGGATGTTTCTACGTCATATATGTATGTATGTACCATTAATGTCAGGTGTATGGTCAAGTCGAACCGTGGTCACCTCAGACCACATTTTGTGTGGTCACCTCGGGCCAAATGTGTGGTCACCTCGGACCATATGTGTGGTCACCTCGGACCACCTATACAAGTCAGCATGGTCATCTCGGACCACCTCTACAAGTCGGCGTGGTCATCTCGGACCATCGCAATTGACGATATTTTCCAATTAATATGTGGGTTACCGATTGACATACAACTATTGGGCTTAATATAGATCTAGATTATACTTATTTATATAACATAATAATAATATTAGTGACTTAAAATAAAGATTAAAATTAATAGGCCTATCCATAGCGCTGGGACCGAATAGATCCTCGTTCCGGTCTTCAATTCATATTGGTTACCACGGCATTTGCCTCACTTTCACTGTTTCCGGATGCTTGCGCTCTTTGCTAACAAATAGTCCCGTGACATTTCTTAATTAAGCTATTAAAATACAACAAACTAAAATGATTTGTTTAACTATAAATGTATGGGACACTCAAAAGCCAAATGCATTATGTAAATATAGTTGATGAAATATTGGATAGCTGCGCAAATTGTTACAAACGCGCAAAAATACTATATTTACTAAAGTAGTAACAATTGTTATCACAATTGAATTTAGAATAGATAAAGACGAAAGACTGGTCTCTGGGTCATGGTCTCACTTATAGGTCAACGTTCTTATGCGCAATATTTATTCTCCCTTTACTCCACAACAGTAGAGGCCCATTTACTCGTTATAGCTCCATCCTGCTAGCACACACTACTACATACTCAATATTTATATCGTTCAAGGTATTTTGAATAACTTGGCACATAATTAACAATGTTACAGACGGTTAGTGGTTAGCACGCTGTACTGGTAATCCAGGGATCGCAGGTTCGATCCTCCGTCTAACCCTGATGAAATTAACAGTCTTTCAGATGGGACTTTAGACCGAGGTCTCGTGTCGGTGCTTTACACCGTGCACGTAAAAGAACCAGAGGAGATTCTGGAATGGGTCTCTGTATCATTGCACTATCCTCCAAAAATCTAAAATGACTAATCTCTTCAGGAGGCTTCGCTCATATGGGCAACCGGTAGCGACGATAAATAAACATAAAACACACACACGATGTGCAGAACCAGGACCTGTATGATCGACATTCCTGGCAGAGCACAAATGTCAGCCTGGTCGAATCAAGGTCACCCTTATGGGTCTAGGGCTATATGCGCATATAACCACCTCACAGAGTTTTACATATATTGGCATGAATGTTCACATATCGATATGGTGTACAGATCTCAACCTTCAGCCAGGTCCGGACATGGTCACACTCCGGAAGTCAACAGTCGCATACACAATAATGCACGTCGGGTTCATGTCTGTCAAATTAACTTCAGTCAGTTCAAGGTCAAACTTAGAGGTCAAAGTTCATTGTGCAATAATTTGAGTCTTCCCTATATCTTTTTAGAGGAGGTCGTGAGAGATTTTGACATAAATTGATGTAGATGTTGAGCAGAGCACAACCTCATCCAGGTCAAGCTGAATATTGTCAGATGGGGTCGGGGGAGAGGGGTTGGTGATATAGCGGGTGTTGCTGGGGTATTACCGGTATCTACGTTCAGTTCTGATGTCAGGAAAGATACATGTATTTGTTATCTTGCTTCCGTGATCGAGTGCGTACGGTTTCTGACTTGTATACCACTGTAATCTATCATAACTGATGGTCACGTGTTCGAGCCCCGCTCTCTGGCAATGTCTCGTTTATACGAAAGAGTTGGAGGTTTCTTACGGAATTGGTACACCAAGTACTGGTTAACCACTGCAGTCTGCCCACCAGCGATCTAGCCCAAAATGGTGCTGATGCATGCGTAAAACTCGAACAAACAAAATTTGATACCAGAATGTATTTGATGATAACAAGAAATGGTATCCAGCCTCACTAATTGTAAGCAAGTCTATGAAAATAATGAAACTGCATGCGATATTTGTCTAGGAGAAAAAGATTGGGGTAAACATGGATGAAAATCTAGCAGTTAATTTATAATGACTCAAGATGTAATGAGTCACTAGTTAGGAAAGGAAACACTGTGTAGAAGAAACTGATGAGAGAATGTTTACCGTGGTATCAAATTCAAGGGTATATGCTATGTATTTTCTTGTCGATCATGTTCGTTTTCCTACAGTTTGACTCAAATAGTTAATGCTTTATATCTTGATTTCAGTCGCGGTCGTCAGGCCATGGTGAAATATACCTGTGTCGTGGAAACTGTTCTTTGGATCCAAATTTGACCAGATGTTATTCAACTGATGAAATCTTTATATGCCTATAGCATCCATATACCGGTATCGGTCGATGTATTTCTCTTGGAGGGAGAATGGTTCTTCAGGTGCAAAATTGGTGTGGCATGAGGTCATATTTCGCCGTTCAAAAAGGCCCGGTTGAGAGAGCTGCGACATTTCTTTCTTTGTTTAATACAGCGTGTAAAAAGTCCCTCTTATGGATCCAAGATGGATTTGACGTTTTACTTCACCGCTATTGGTTTGAATCCAACTGGGGTGTCGAATTATTTCAAGTGAGTAAGCCGGCAGTCGGTGGTTCTACTTGTGCACCCACCCGTCCCTGAAATACCGCTCAGATGGGCAACTGGAGTCACCATATGACCTAAGGTATTGGTGCGACGTTGAACCAAAACAAAAAACTCATTAATAAATGGCTTATTCAAGTGTAACCGTAACCTATGATCTGTGACTTATGTACAATTAAACTGAGACGTATGAACAATTAAACTGTGACGTATGAACAATTAAACTGAGACTTATGAACAATTAAACCGAGACTTATGAACAATTAAACTGAGACGTATGAACAATTAAACTGAGACTTATGAACAATTAAACCGAGACTTATGAACAATTAAACTGTGATCATTTCATTTTGTTTCATAGTCGTTTTATCCACAATTTGGAATTGCAAATGTTTTATTATAATGACCGTGCTAATATCTTTTGATATGTTGTTCGTTTTACGATTCACAGCGGGACAAAATGCCTCGACCGTAAAATGCTGAATAAATTGGAAGGAATGTGCAAACATAGATCCAGATCAGCCGCTCTTGTGGGTGTTTCTGTGTTCCTTCATGATGATTGGTCAATGTCAGAAGCAATGATAATGCGGATTTCAATCTGAATGCTGTTGTTATTGACACAACAACCGATCCTATTCAACCACTTTTCTCTATTCTAATCAGGCTTTGCTGTTCAGATGGCATAGATTGTGCCGTTTGATCAGGCTCTATGTTGTTCGGATGGCATAGATTGTGCCATTTGATCAGGCTCTATGCTGTTCGGATGGCATAGATTGTGCCGTTTGATCAGGCTCTATGTTGTTCGGATGGCATAGATTGTGCCGTTTGATCAGGCTCTATGCTGTTCGGATGGCATAGATTGTGCCGTTTGATCAGGCTCTATGCTGTTCAGATGGCATAGATCGTGCCGTTTGATCAGGCTCTGCTGTTCGGATGGCATAGATCGTGCCGTTTGATCAGGCTCTGCTGTTCGGATGGCATAGATCGTGCCGTTTGATCAGGCTCTGCTGTTCGGATGACATAAATCGTGCCGTTTGATCAGGCTCTATGCTGTTCAGATGGCATAGATTGTGCCGTTTGATCAGGCTCTGCTGTTTGGATGGCATAGATCATGCCGTTTGATCAGGCTCTATGTTGTTCGGATGGCATAGATCGTATATTTGGTAACGATGTATATTTATATGAGGTTCCACGGATAGATGGTACCGATGTATATATATATATATATATACGAGGTTCCACGGATAGATGGTACCGATGTATATTTATACGAGGTTCCACGGATAGATGGTAACGATGTATATTTATACGAGGTTCCACGGATAGATGGTAACGATGTACATTTATACGAGGTTCCACGGATAGATGGTACCGATGTATATTTATATGAGGTTCCATGGATAGATGGTACCGATGTATATTTATATGAGGTTCCACGGATAGATGGTACCGATGTATATTTATACGAGGTTCCACGGATAGATGGTACCGATGTATATTTATATGAGGTTCCACGGATAGATGGTACCGATGAAGTATATTTATTAAGGATACTCACAGTTACGATCGAAACGATCATTTGATTATTGGCTAAATGTACATTGCATTAATGGGATCGCATGTTTATGACTTACCGTACATACTCGACTATAAGACGACCCCCCAACTTCTCGCTCATGTGTGACGGGTTGAGAAAATGGAAACCACCAAGAAGTAAAGACCAAACAAATTAATTAAACAATTATGTCAAATCATAAAAAATACGCAGATACACAATAATTTACGACGGTTAGATTAGCTTTTACTTTTTAGGTTGCTGCATTATGATGTGATTTTATCCAAATGTTATATTAATTAATGATAAAAAAATATGACATGTTTTACCCATTGGATATACATACCAAAGGATATCTGTCGAGATATAGCAACATAATAATTATAAGTGAAAACATTTATGGCATGTAGTGCAAAGGAAACAACGATAAAAACAGAGGAAACAACTTAACCCATTCCTTCATAGAGATTTAGGTTCATATACTATTATATCTCCATACAAACGACAGCCATTTAGCTATCATGCAGTGGATAAGTAGTTGCCATATATATCCCACCTCCATAGATATTACTGGGACTACATGAGATTCTGGCATTTATTATGAACATTGGTTTGGCTACTACATTGTCAATGTATGTAGTATTGGTAATGGCGTCAAGAGGTGCTTCTATGAGGGAAAGGGTTAAAGAGGATCTACATACTTTTAGAGAGTATTCAGGGGAAGTAACTGACCGATTTCTCTCATTGGCAAGTTCAGTTTTAAACAAGTATTTAGCAATCTGGATAGGAAGCGGTTATTGGCAGTCTACAAAGTGCATTAGCAAATTAGATCTGAAGAGGTTACTGGTAAGTTCAGTGTAGTCAAAGTATTTCAGCACATTTGATTTGCTAAAAGGCTACTTTACAAAGTATTTCAGCACATTTGATTTGCTAAAAGGCTACTTTACAAAGTATATTTAGCACATTTGATTTGATAAAATACTATTGAAACTTTCAGTTTACAGACAGAGCTATGAACGTCTATGCTTTTGTTACACCCATTGAATTATTTCAATATAGTCGGATCAAACTTTCTTTTTTTCTTTAATTTTTTGGAATACTCGCTTATAAGACAGGAAGACAATCGAGACAATACTATGTCGATAAAAATCCTTGTGTTATAGGCGAGTATGTACGGTAATTTCAGATATTTGGTAAATATTTCAGATATTTGATAAATATTGCAGATATTTGGTAAATAGTTCAGATTAGACTTGTCTGAAAACTGCCGCCATGCTTGTCAAACTTGTTTACTAAACAATACCCATAAACAAGGAACATTTTCACTATTGCGGTTCATCGCTTGGATTATTGGTACCTGGGCTGGATTAAGATAATTACTGTGTTTATTATAATAACTTTTATTTCCTCCAATTATATGAGAGCACAACAGTAAATATTTACATATACGAATATACAAATTACACAGTAGCGCACACATTTACAGAATATACAATGCGATATATATATATGTGTGTGTATGTATATATATGTATACATACATATATATATATATACACACATATATATATAATTATACATGATGTTGAGGACTGAATCTATATCACGAGTCTGCAGACTGATCCAGTTAGACAACATATAATTATTATGGCATTAAAATGTATTCTCACAGTACCACGGATACCGTGTTTAACGAGTTACATTTACATCAATTTGGTATAAAGGAGATCCAAATACGATGTGGATATTGGGTTTATGCACGCATATGGTATATGTGCCGCGAGAGAACTTGATCATCATCAGAGATGCCCCTTGCCGAAACGAAATACAAAGGAACATAAATAATGTCGATCGTTGAGGCCATATGACACCATACCATGAGTCTGTATATGTTTACAGGTTGTGCAACTTTGTATCATTCTATGTAGCACTGATAACGCTATAACAGTTCTAAACATGATCACGAAACATCTTATAGAGTATATCAATAGCAATACATAACATGATACCATCATCATCCTCAGTTTTATAATGACACAACCCTGATAGAAGATGTAACACTTGATTGCATGGACTGCTTTTTATAAACTGACAGTAGATGTGTATACCACACACATCCATAATCTTTGTCCATAGCATATGCCTCCATTTAATATTCTGTCTACAATAGTGAACAACATGTATGTTTATATCATGTACACACTGATTACAGTATTTGCACACCGCAAATTTGCAGTAGGAAAAGCAATTGCCAACATTACCTAACAACACATTTCCTGGGCAGGCTAAAGCGGTTAACCAGTACTTTGTGCACAAACCTCCGTAAGAAACTACCAACTTTTTCATATAAACAGACACAACCTGAGCCTGGCTCGAACCAGTGACCATCAGTGATGATAGGTTACAATGGTATACAACAAGTCAGCGACCGTAACCACTCGACCACGGAGGCGGTCGTATAATACTTGTATTTTGTTAGTTCTTTGTCAAAGCTGTATAGGAGAAGAATATCAAATAACTCGGTCTAATCCAGAGTATGTGCACATACATATACGCCATGTAAAAGTAAAGTAAAGTGTTTATTTATTATAGTGTCACCCCTATTTAGGGCCAGTCATTTCTGACTTATGAGACACATCTGTTTATGAACATCAATAACCATTATTTAACTAGCTGACGGCTCACCAACCGGCCATATCAGAACGAACCCCTGACAAGATTCGAACCTTTGACCTCGGGGGCCATGGAGACGGTATAAAACACGGGGTTCCCGCTGGCATCAAAAAATATCTGGCGCAACTTTCTTTTGTTTTGGCACAACATGTTTTGTCAAATTCGTGGCTTCAAATATTTATCCGTGAACTATATGGCTCTTAGTTTGGCTCCCATGTTTTTCAAATTGGCGACAGAAGTGGCACAGACAAAAAGTCAGAGGGAACCCTGAAAACTGCTTAACAATATGAAATGAAACATGTATACCTACTGTTGCAAATAAAAGGTTACATATTTCATGCACTCGTATATTTCTGCGAGTCAATAAAAGTACAAATAAAAATGTTAAAACTAGAATACATTCACATGATAATCATTTCCATCAATTTTCGCATTGTTTGAAATGGAATATATAAACCAAATCGGATCACCGTTTTGATGTACAACGTTTTGGCAATACGCTGGGACATTTAGGTTGTAAATATATGTGATGTAATAAAACAATACAGTGTCGAGGTTTGCGATTGGTTAATTTGGCCCAATTTCGCGCTTGATAATACATGTGATAAGCAAAACTATGGATCATGGCGGAATGGAAAATAACCAGCAAACTTGTATTGATACAATGACTATTAAACATCCATCAACGGAATATATCTACACCAAACATCCATGTCAAGTTGCAAAAATATGATCAGTCAGTCATTCATGGTAGTCACATCTCATTTATATCAACATTAACAATACGAGATATGAAACCAAAACGTTCACACATGCTAGAATAGCGGAGATGTCACTATCAATTCCCCTCATACACTCGTGCTAGGGTAAAACAAACCAAAACGTTCACACATGCTAGAATAGCGGAGATGTCACTATCGATTCCCCTCATACACTCGTGCTAGGGTAAAACAGTGACCACAATTCTTAATAACCACGATCCTAGCTTAATAAGTTAGATTGCCGTCTAGATGAAACATACACATGATATTAGTAGATATACATGCCATTTACTAGCAGTACTAGTAAAATGTATTCATTTATCGATGGCAAAGTTACTTTCTTTATAATAGTTATTGATGAACTATACTTCATACAGTCTTCTAGGCCAGAATGTGTGGGAGAAGTGAGAAAGCGCGCGATCGCGTGCTTAAATGGTGTTATTTAATAAATTTCAACAAAATATGGTTAAAATGCACAGTATGACCATTAAATACAACATTTGAATAGAAGGAATGCTTTATTATAATGAGCCAGTGTATCTTACTGGACAAAATTTTGTATGAAAATTGTAAACAATTTTTTTTTAGGGAGAAGTGGCCCCCCCCCAGAGGGCGAAGTCAGGGTCCCTAGGGCGACTATTTCGCCCACATCGCCCTCTAGAATGATCCCTGATACACGTGTTACACTAATGCATAGCCTTTCTGAAATGCGTTGCGATCACCTCGTCGTAGTATTTTCTAAAAATTTCAACAAATAAATACAACTAATTTGAAATCTGGTTCTTGCACGACACTTTCTTCATGCTGCGCTCTCGTCCTCGATCGTGTGTCAGTTTTAAACATGGGAGACTGTGGCTCGGTGAGGGGCTTTTGGCTGGGTATTATTGCCATTGGTTTGTATTTTTTCACTGGGTTTGCCTTGTGTAGTGTGCCTCGCCGCATTCGCACGAATTCTGTGCAATCCTCCGCTTCTTTCATTCGTTGTTCCTGAATCCGAATGTTGTCTATTTCAACTTGTCTAGCTTTCTTGTGCATCTCAAAGGCGTCACGTTTTACAATCCGCTTAGCAGTGTTCGAATTCGCTGATGTCTGCTAGGATAAAACGAGATAATTTCACGAATAAAAACATTTGCTGACGTTTGAATTAAAACAAGAATTGTCTTCTAGGAATAACAAGTCGTCAGCAGGACATTTCCTCGACTACACGGAGAATGGATCCTGGAGAGATACCTTGCATTACCAGTAAGTACATTTTATCATAAATTATACATATTCAAAGGGGTGCAATTATGTAAATGATTGAACTTTAACAAACTGGTAACAGCAATTTCAATAAATCCCATGCTTGGACATTTGAGCTAATCAGACCTATCAGATTGATCATGCTATCATATTGACCTTCATACCAGGACATCATCTATCTCTGTATACACTACATACACAATCACATCCCCCACACACTCCACAGCCCCTACCCCTCACACTTGGCCTACAGCCTCTACCCAGTCAGCACTCTCAACTCAGTCAACACCATCTACCCGATCCATAGCACCGACCCGATCAACACCCCTACCCGATCAACACCCAACCCAACCCACACATGCAAGACAATTTGAAACTGCCATGATCATTGGTACTTCTCGAGCAGACCGAGATACAAGTAGGTACAAGAGTACAGTCTTCATGAAACTTTGCCCGAGTTTGTCAAAAAGACTCAAAATACACTTAAAAAATTCTAATTTATTTTATCTGATGTAAACATTTTTTGTCTTACCTGTAAGGCGGTCCTACAAATTCCGGTGAGTCGAACCCTCAACAGTTACCGTACACAAGCAAATGTCACACAATTTAATTCAACAGGTACAAACACAAATACTGTCGTACAGAAGGCCGGTAATATACGAGGTGTTGCAAGGTCAATATACAGAAATGCAAATAATGCTGGTAACAGAGCACTGTGGATGGGCAGACAGTAAATTGTCATGGTAACATAGCAGGTGTGGATGGGCAGACAGTAAATTGTCATGGTAACATAGCAGGTGTGGATGGGCAGACAGTAAATTGTCATGGTAACATAGCAGGTGTGGATGGGCAGACAGTAAATTGTCATGGTACCATAGCAGGTGTGGATGGGCAGACAGTAAATTGTGTAATGGAGACCAGCTTAATTGTAGCAGACTCTAAGTGGTAGACAACTCCTGTAATGGTAGACAACTCCTGTAATGGAGACACGTATAATTGCAGAGCGATCGGAGATAAGCGTACCTGTTGTATTTATTTATTTATATTTCGGGTTTTACGCCTGCATCGGCACCATTTTTGGGCTATATCGCCGGCGGGCAGTTTACCTAACAAAACCTTTCCTGGGCAGGCTCCAGCAGTTAACCAGTACTTGGGTGCACCAACCTCCGTAAGAAACTGTCAACTTTTTCATATAAATGAAATGCGGTCTGAGCGGGGCTCGAACCCGTGACCATCAATGATGATAGGTTACAGTGGTATACAAGTCAGCGAACGTAACCACTCGACCACGGAGGCGGACTTCGTACCTGTTGTATATTTCTCCTTGTTCCAGCATCGTCGGGTTCTTCGCCTTGAATCTGACTTTGTCTTTCTGCTCTTGTAATTCCTCCTCCATCTGTGGGTAAACAACAACCTTATATCAACCTCATAACATACACACCCCCAGCATCTGTGGGTAAACAACAACCTTATATCAACCTCATAACATACACGTCCCCAGCATCTGTGGGTAAACAACAACCTTATATCAACCTCATAACATACACACCCCCCAGCATATGTGGGTAAACAACAACCGTATATCAACGTCATGACATACACACCCCCAGCATCTGTGGGTAAACAACAACCGTATATCAACCTCATAACATACACACCCCCAGCATCTGTGGGTAAACAACAACCTTATATCAACGTCATAACATACACGTCCCCAGCATCTGTGGGTAAACAACAACCTTATATCAACGTCATAACATACATACCCCCAGCATCTGTGGGTAAACAACAACCTTATATCAACCTCATAACATACACGTCCCCAGCATCTGTGGGTAAACAACAACCTTATATCAACCTCATAACATACACGTCCCGAGGTTGTAAAGCTTTTCTCTAATCTCAAACGCGGGCTCAAGCTGCTGATTGGTTCAGCTGAGTGTAAATGTAAGAATCTACCAATCAAATCGCTCGAGTTTTGAGACCCGAGAAAGGTTTTATAACCTACGACCATGACCGTAGGGCTAAACATTTACCATAAATATAATCAAGCAAACATGCGAGATTTAACTACGCTGATCCCGCCAGTAATGCGAGATTTAACTACGCTGATCCCGCCTGTAATGCGAGATTTAACTACGCTGATCCCGCCAGTAATGCGAGATTTAACTACGCTGATCCCGCCAGTAATGCGAGATTTAACTACGCTGATCCCGCCAGTAATGCAAGATTTAACTATGCTGATCCCACCAGTAATGCGAGATTTAACTACGCTGATCCCGCCAGTAATGCGAGATTTAACTACGCTGATCCCGCCAGTAATGCGAGATTTAACTACGCTGATCCCGCCAGTAATGCGAGATTTAACTACGCTGATCCCGCGAGATTTAACTACGCTGATCCCGCAAGATTTAACTACGCTGATCCCGCGAGATTTAACTACGCTGATCCCGCCAGATTTAACTATGCTGATCCCGGAGATTTAACTACGCTGATCCCGCCAGTAATGCGAGATTTAACTACGCTGATCCCGCCAGTAATGCGAGATTTAACTACGCTGATCCCGCCAGTAATGACTACCGTACATACTTGCCTATAAGGCGATCTCGCCTATAAGACCCCCATCCCTACTTTGGTCCTGAAATCTGTGGATTTTGGCATGGACTCGCTCGCATATAAGACGGGTTGATAAAAGGAACACAAGACACAAGTATAAACTACATGTTTGGCCAATGCAAGTTGAAAAAATGTTCAATTTCAGGGTGTACTTTTTCTAACAGGTAATTACGGATAAGATTTAAAACACATATTTAAAACAAACTACTATTTGTTTTAGCACTCATTTATAAGATGGGAAGCCACTTTGAGGCCATACTCTGGTGGTAAACAATTCGTCTTATAGAGTATGGACGATACACACCCCCACCCCCCGAAAAACTGAATTTGATTAATACCCGCATAAGCTGCATCAATAACACACATCCCATTTCTAGCATCCCGACACGTATAACAGCTGGTTCCGTAACCAGTTTTGTTAATAAATTAGTAACTATAAGTATAAACTACACACATTAGTAATGAAAGACCTGTACACCATTGGTGGCCCTGTCCACACCCGTTTATTGGGTAGCATACAGTGTTATATTAAAATCTCGGGCCGATCATCGACAATGAGGGACATTATTTTGACACGGACAGCGTGCGACGATGACACTAGCATTGAAGCCGGACAGCTTACCGTTTTACTCCATTCCTCTGCCTTCCTCACACCTCGGTTATCCGTGTCTAGGTTGAACGGCTGCTGTATAGTAAGTGGACGACGATGCCTCCTTGGCGGTAAATGAGGTTTCTCTAAATCTGGAAATCTCGCAGCTGTAAACACAAACAAACAGCTTGTTGCACTGCACATCTATATACAAACTTAACTTCAGTAAATCCAATCTATTCATGTTTTGCTCAGTATAACACTATCACCTGTTCATGTTTTGCTCAGTATAACACTATCACCTGTTCATGTTTTGCTCAGTATAACACTATCACCTGTTCATGTTTTGTTCAGTATAACACTATCACCTGTTCATGTTTTGCTCAGTATAACACTATCACCTGTTCATGTTTTGCTCAGTATAACACTATCACCTGTTCATGTTTTGAATTTTAGTAGGAGATTGATTTCTCATACCTGTTTTTCATCTTCCAAAGCTTGATCAATTTTTTTCTTTTTCTCCTCGGTTCGCTCTTTCTTCGAAACCGAAAGGCGCTTTTTCAGTAGTTTTATGTACATAATGAGGCTGGAATGTGATTCCGACATGTGGGGCTGCACGAGAACGTACATTCTTCCTGCAAATTAAAAAAGAGTGATATTACATTGTATTACCGTAAAATTATATTTTACTCTCAATACACAAAACAAATCTTACCGTAAAATCATATTTTACTCTCAATACACGAAACAAATCTTACCGTAAAATTATATTTTACTCTCAATACACGAAACAAATCTTACCGTAAAATTATATTTTACTCTCAATACACAAAACAAATCTTACAGCCATCTACTAGACCAATATAATTTATTAGATTATAATCCAAATTTGCAGGGAAACGAATGATCTATTCTATCACACACCGACAGAATGACATGTTTGAAATTACCAACTTTATCTCATACAAGACATTGTGTGGATATACAGTCAAACCTATGTTAGTGGTCACCTGTGTTAAGCAGCCAACCTGTATTAAGCAGCCAGTTTCAAGATTCCCAATATGTTGTTTTATTATATATTTTACCTCTATTAAGCAGCCACCTGTGCTAAGCAGCCACTGTCTGTGATTCCCTTGGATGGCTGCTTAAGACAGGTTTGACTGTACTGCACATTTTGAAACTTCTAAATGGACTGGATGATGCAATACTAGCTAGCTGAATATAGTCCCCCCCCAAGGTCCCTACAAATGAAAGGGGACTAAATAAACTATTGATTACCTTGGGTTCTTCCACAACCGGGCTGCGTGCTCGATGCTTCAGGGCGAAGTCCGGGGATTCCGGTACAGTCACTGGTATTTTCTTTGCTTTCTTTACGCCCTAGACAAAAATATACGACACACGTTATACAAGACAGGCATTATACACAAATATACAGCACACTTTATACAAGACAGGCATTATACACAAATATACAGCACACTTTATACAAGACAGGCATTATACACAAATATACAGCACACTTTATACAAGACAGGCATTATACACAAATATACAGCGCACTTTATACAAGACAGGCATTATACACAAATATACAGCACACTTTATACAAGACAGGCATTATACACAAATATACAGCGCACTTTATACAAGACAGGCATTATACACAAATATACAGCACACTTTATACAAGACAGGCATTATACACAAATATACAGCGCACTTTATACAAGACAGGCATTATACACAAATATACAGCACACTTTATACAAGACAGGCATTATACACAAATATACAGCGCACTTTATACAAGACAGGCATTATACACAAATATACAGCACACTTTATACAAGACAGGCATTATACACAAATATACAGCGCACTTTATACAAGACAGGCATTATACACAAATATACAGCACACTTTATACAAGACAGGCATTATACACAAATATACAGCGCACTTTATACAAGACAGGCATTATACACAAATATACAGCACACTTTATACAAGACAGGCATTATACACAAATATACAGCACACTTTATACAAGACAGGCATTATACACAAATATACAGCACACGTTATACAAGACGGGCATTATACACAAATATACAGCACACGTTATACAAGACAGGCATTATACACAAATATACAGCACACGTTATACAAGACGGGCATTATACACAAATATACAGCACACGTTATACAAGACGGGCATTATACACAAATATACAGCACACGTTATACAAGACAGGCATTATACACAAATATACAGCACACGTTATACAAGACAGGCATTATACACAAATATACAGCACACGTTATACAAGACAGGCATTATACACAAATATACAGCACACGTTATACAAGACAGGCATTATACACAAATATACAGCACACGTTATACAAGACAGGCATTATACACAAATATACAGCACACGTTATACAAGACAGGCATTATACACAAATATACAGCACACGTTATACAAGACAGGCATTATACACAAATATACAGCACACGTTATACAAGACAGGCATTATACACAAATATACAGCACACGTTATACAAGACAGGCATTATACACAAATATACAGCACACGTTATACAAGACAGGCATTATACACAAATATACAGCACACGTTATACAAGACAGGCATTATACACAAATATACAGCACACGTTATACAAGACAGGCATTATACACAAATATACAGCACACGTTATACAAGACAGGCATTATACACAAATATACAGCACACGTTATACAAGACAGGCATTATACACAAATATACAGCACACGTTATACAAGACAGGCATTATACACAAATATACAGCACACGTTATACAAGACAGGCATTATACACAAATATACAGCACACGTTATACAAGACAGGCATTATACACAAATATACAGCACACGTTATACAAGACAGGCATTATACACAAATATACAGCACACGTTATACAAGACAGGCATTATACACAAATATACAGCACACGTTATACAAGACAGGCATTATACACAAATATACAGCACACGTTATACAAGACGGGCATTATACACAAATATACAGCACACGTTATACAAGACAGGCATTATACACAAATATACAGCACACGTTATACAAGACAGGCATTATACACAAATATACAGCATACGTTATACAAGACGGGCATTATACACAAATACAGCGCACACGTTATACAAGACGGGCATTATACACAAATACAGCGCACGTTATACAAGACAGGCATTATACACAAATACCCCCCAGCTGGGCAGGGGTTAGAATATCCCAGCTGTCGCACTACAGAGGGGTACACCCCCCCCCAATGTGCCTGTCTGTTTGCCGTGGGCGGAGACCTGTGTCGCCTGATGAGAGGATCCTGGTGGTTGAGTAGAATCAGTGTTGGCAAATAATACCCTGTTTCCACAACACACCACTTCGGCCGTAAGTTGGGTTAAACGGGAGGTCAGGAAAGCCCGTCCTTGATCAATCAAGCTGACTATAATGAAAGGGGACTAAATAAACTATTGATTACCTTGGGTTCTTCCACAATCGGGCTACTTACTTACTCGTGAAATATAAGTGCCCACAGCGAAATTTATATTAAATATGCATATATGATGTCATATTAATAAAAGAAAAGTGTTACTGCTGTAAATTAAAACATGCAGGGTAAGTTATTAAGTAAGAAATCCTAGCGTTAATAGAGAAGTAAATGCTGCCATTTCAAATGTCGCGGAAACATATTACACAGCTTCGACATTTAGTATTTAAAACCATACAGCATAATAAATAAGAATTAACTTGTTGCAACCGAATGGAATACAAGAGAATAGCATAAACAACAATACTAACCATCAAACGTACTGGTATTCAGTTTAATAATTAACCCATTCTACATTTATTTAATAGAATTATTTTGGAAGCCTTTTCGAAATACTTTTCTCTCGTGATCACGTGATTTTGCTACCCAAGTGAACCGACAAGAAAAATAAAGAACGAAAAGAAATAATGTTTAAAACCACTAAATTTAGTTAGTGAAATCAACATGCCGAGCATCATTATAAATGACCTACCTACCCTGCCGTAATGCACGTTCTACAGACGACTTCCAGGAAGTGCTCGACATCATCGCGGAGATCATACACAAATATGGACCTACACACGGGATACTCCTGGTTGGCGATCTGAATAGTTCTCTTCACCGAACCCCGCCAAATAAAAACGACAAGCTATTCCGGAATTTTGTCAGGGAAACTGGCCTCTGCCTACCAACGTCATGTACTGGGAAAAACACGTTCTTCCACCTTAATGGCAAGGATACAGCGGTGATCGACTATATTCTGACATACAGCGCTAACAGTAACACGGACTACTTATCCCGTATCAACGTCATAACAGATGATCTAAACCCAGATAATACGTCGGACCACACCCTGGTGCAAGCATCGTGGACCTCAAGCTTCTCAGCCTCATCAAACGGCCGAAATATCCCAAAGGAGGATAAAAGTCGACTAGGGAGAAAATGTAGATGGGATAAATGTGATACCCACCTGTACCAGGATTTGGTCGGCATATATGTCGATGCAACAGACCTCAGTGACAGTCTCTCTATCACTAGACTGGGAATGCAGTGTAAATCCATAGAGAATGTTCTACATTACGCGGCGGAACAGTGTATCCCCAACTACAGGCTTAATAGTACCAGAAGTACAAAAGGACGTGGCACATGGAGCCCAGATATACAGCTAGCATCCCAATCCTCAAAGAAGGCACACTGGGCCTGGAAAGCGTGTGGCAGCCCAAAGGAGAAGAGTCACCCTACAAACCTGAAGCGCAGAGAGGCTAAGAGACTGCTACGAAGGTTACAGCGCTAAAAGCACATCAGGAAATCCGTTGCACTACAGAAAGAGATTATGGACGCCAGTGACTTTGATCAAAAGCTGTTCTTCAGACTTGTTAACAAGCAACGCCATAGAAACACTGCATATACAGAAGTACTCGAGGTAGACGGGGAACAGTTGTCCACTACCGATGACATCATCAACGGCTGGAAGGTCCACTTCGAAAGGCTTGCAACCCCTGCCACATATACCAACTTTAACCAAGAGCACTACGACATAGTAAACCTGCAGGAATCGGTCATTAAAGTGATTTGCACGGAGACCCCATTCCCGTTCCCACAAGTTACCGAACAAGATGTCCGCAGTGCTATCCAATCTCTCAGCAATAATAAGGCAGCAGATGCATACGGACTGATGGCAGAACACTTCAAGCTCGCGATCTCGCAACTGGTCTCTCCACTTACTCGTCTGCTCAACAGCATCATCAAACAAGCAAAGCTCCCTGAAGCATTAAAGTTGGGAATCCTCTCGCCAGTGCTGAAGAAAGGGAAAGACAAGACTATCCCGGGAAACTATCGAGGCATCACAGTCACCCCACTCATCAGCAAGCTACTCGAGGCTACACTTCAGCGGCATCTGGACGATATACTGCTATCAACGCAAAATCGTCTACAACGGGGGTTCACCGCCAAGACATCTCCTCTGAACGCAGCCCTACTAGTGTCTGAGTGCCTCAACGAAGCTAAAGACAGTGGAACAGCGTGCGCACTAGCTACGTTAGACGCAGAAAAAGCGTTCGACACAGTATGGCATGATGGACTGGCTGTGAAGCTCTACCACGCGGGTGTCAGAGGGAAGTTATGGTCACTGGTGTGCGACATGCAGACATCTGGACAGAACGCCGTTACGTGGGCAAATTGTGTCTCAGACCCGTTCTCAACACAACAAGGGATCAGACAAGGAGCAAAGCTATCCACATCACTGTATAAGAGATACAACAATGGCATCCTTGACCAGATCCAGGATAGACACCTGGGTCCAAAGTTGGCTGCCTGCATATTGGAGCCCCTACAGTGGCAGACGATATATCCCTTGTAGCAGACAACCCCTCTGACTTACAACATATGTTGAACATTGTCGGTGATGCTACCAGTAAAGATCGGTTCTGTATCAATAGCAGTAAAAGTAACGTCGTCATATACAACGCCCCCCGGTCAAGAGCCGCAGAGCTGGCACATTGGTAAAACCGAGATAGAAGAGACCAGTTCTACCACCCATATCGGACTAAAGCGGGCTAGCAATCTCGACTCGAGACATTCGTTCACGGGTGGAGAAAGGAAGAAAGATAATGTATGCCCTACTGGGAGCTGGCCTACACGGCAGGAATGGACTGAACCCACTCGTCTCCGCACAGCTGTGGACTGTCTTCGGACTTCCTAGAGTCATATACAGCCTGGAGGTTGTATCCCTGAAAGCAAGTGAGCTCAAGGCCATGGCCACCTACGAGAGGAAACTCCTGAGGCAGTTACAATACCTGCCAGATATATGCGCTACCATTCCAATCTACATCCTCTCCGGTATAATGCCTATAGAGGCCAGCATCGACCGCAGACTTATATCCATGTTTGTCGGCCTATTAAAGCAGCCAGAGTCACTGGAATACCAACTCATACGCAGCCAGCTTGCAGTCAAGGAAGGAGACAGCTACAGTTGGGTGGCTAGAGTGAGACGTCTGCTACAAAAGTATTCCCTGCCATCAGCGTTCGAGCTCTGGGAGAATCCGCCATCCAAAGAGAACTGGAAGAAAACACTAGTAGATGCCTTCAACGCCTTCTTCCACGAGAAATGGACTACCGAGGCAAAACAGAAATCGTCCTTGAGATACCTACATATCAGTGAGCGTCCGTTCGATTGTAAACACCCAGTCTGGGCCTCTGCCTGTACAGATGCGAAGGAAATCAAGAAGGCCTGCATGAAGGTGCGACTGATGACTGGTTCTTACACCCTACAAGCAAATCGTCACAAGTTTAACCAGAACGAGGTCTCCCCTCTATGCTGTCTGTACAAAAAAGACCCAGAAGATAGCTCACTTCCTTTTGAAGTGTAGTACGCTGGCCCAAGCACGGGAAAAACACATGAACCGTCTGAGAGTAGTGTTGACTGACCATGTCTCACCAGATGCTGCAAATGATATCATGAACTCTGACGACCAACTGCTACAATGTATCATTGACTCCACTGACACGCACATCTTCCGACTCATTGACGAGCAGTTACATGTAGTCTATAAAATTGAGACAGTTAGCCGAAACCTCATCAACGATATAGACAATCTCCGTACAAAAATCTTGAACAGCGTATAGTGAAATAAATTACTTATTATGAATATGAAGGTCATAATTATGCTCATTATTGAAACAAAATAATGCAATTATAAACAAATAAATAACACTATGCATAGTCATTGATTTCTAGAATATATCAAATCACGCTCTCAAAGCTTAGCCAACTAACAAACTGGTATATATAACATCGGTGAAGGAATATAAATATTGGAGAAGGAATTCGTGCTGTATAGTATTGGTGGAGGAAATTGTATCTTGGAAAATTGGTATATCTGAATTAGTGCTCTAAGTGATCCAGTGCGGGTGGATCAATATTATTCTGGTGACGGGATCAACTGTTCTTATTTACATGTAAGACCACCACCTCGCGTTATACAACGAAGAGGGTGCTCCGAAGCTACCGGAGGGATCTACAACAACAACACAATAACAACATGGCTACACAATAACCACATCGTCATTCCTTGTACAGATTTCTCTGGTGCAGTGGAGTGAATCTCAACATACACAAGCTTCCAATTCATTCCACATGTCTTTATTGCGTGTATAATCATTTGTTGCATAGTATTATGATGATGAATAAAAAAATGTTTGAACAAATATATAATTAAATTCCATTCACTTTCCCATTTTAGACATACTGAACTCTTACTTAGGCAAACTATTTTATTTTAGGCTGTCCGATTAGCGCGCTCGCTTCTCACCAATGCGACCCGGGGTTAATCCTCGGACCGGGAAGTATGTGAGATGGTACGATGGTCGCCAGATCGGACAGGTGGATTTTATCCGGTTTCCTCCCACACGAATGACCACATATACGCTTTCATCCGAGCCAACGAGAGTGATTAATATATGTTGTTAAAACTTGCTTCGCAATCGTTGTAAAATAAATAAAGTTAAAAAAAAAAATGTAAGTTTGTATAAGCAGTGTTATACTAACAATAGTTCCCTCAAGCATCTTTCTATTGAGTGATTGAGCGTGAAACTCGTAATGTTCGTCGTGTAGCTCTCTCTCGTGATGTTGCATCTTGGTTGATAGATGGAACTCCTCGGGCACTGTCGGCGCCTTGGCGGGAACACGATTGATGGCTAAGCTCGGATTCATGAAAATCTTCGAGTTAACTGGCTGAGCTTTAAACTGATTCCTGGAAGCCAAAAAAAAACTGATACCAGTCCATATAACGAATCTTGTTTATGTGTTGTACAGCCCTATAACACTATAAGTCAGATCCAAACTCAGTTGGGGAGATAGACACAAGGTGACCCAGGTATGAGTCCCTACTTATGCTGATTAGGCCCTCTCATTTTTGTGCGAGCATGTATAAAGTTGATAACCGTATCCTTAACATGGACTAGGATGAGAACTACTAGCATGTATTTTGATCAGCTTCAGACGAGGAACGAACCAAAAAACCTTCTTACTTGACAGTTTGTTTGTTTTATTCGGGTTTTACGCCTGCACCAGCACCAGTTTAGGCTATATCGCTGGCGGACAGTTTACCCAATAACACATTTCCTGGGCAGGCTCCAGCATTTAACCAGTACAGTGCACGGTGCACCAACCTCCGTAAGAAACTGCCAACTTTTTCCACATACAGGAGACGTGCCCTGAACAGTGACCATCAGTGATGATAGATTACAGTGGCATAACAGTCAGCGACCTTAACCACGGAGGCGGACTCTCTCACTTGACAGAATCAAGTCTCATAATTAATGGGAAAGTGTTTTGTTAATCAGAAGAGTTAACCACTGGGACAAATATGCATCTTACTAAGAATTAAAGTAATCGAACCCCATTTAAAATATAAATGTAACTATGCAGCATTATAAATCAGAACGATTCCATACATTGTTAATAAGTATATATAACGCATGTAAGGCTACTAGAGGATGTGCTCCGACCCCTACTAGTCACTGGACGGAGTAAATAAATGGGGTTCCCCCTTTTTGGGGCCCGAAAAAAAAAAGAATTAAGGAAATCAAGATTTAACGCAATAGATTTAGCCGGATGAACAAAGAAACAACATACTTCTGCATTTCTTCAATTTCTTTCTTTTCTGTATCCTTTCTGGTTGGTGTAGTCACTGGTCTGCTTCGAGTTCGAGTCTCAAACTGTGGCGTCTTGGGAACCGTGATACCGTGAGGGGGAGATTTAGACCTGCACCGCTTCTGGTCTGAGGGTCCTGCTGGAAATATAATAATGAAATAAAGTAGGTATAGTGTTTGAAGGATGTGGGATTTGTTAAATATGTATTACTTTATACAAACTAGAGATATATGAATTAGTGATCTACGATCAAGATATGAGCTACAAATATATAACAACTAGAGATGTACAAATTTGATATATATGAATAGAGATATATGAATAGAGATCTACAGCAAGCTAGAGATATACACAGCAAGCTAGAGATATACAGCAAGCTAGAGATATACAGCAAGCTAGAGATACACAGCAAGCTAGAGATACACAGCAATCTAGAGATATACACAGCAAGCTAGAGATCTACAGCAAGCTAGAGATATACAGCAAGCTAGAGATACACAGCAAGCTAGAGATATACAGCAAGCTAGAGATACACAGCAAGCTAGAGATACACACTGAAAATACTACACTGACTTACTTTCGTGCGATGAAAATATCTAAGGTTAACATGTTGCCAAACAAGCAGGGATGGCAACGAATGGTAAAAAGGATATGGTATTCAACAAATTCAAATATCACATTTAAGTTTAAGTAATAAATCTAACCCATAAATCTAAATTAATAAATGGAATCAATATAGACTACCTCTCGGCTTAGACCTGAACCTGTCCGGAGTCTTTGTAAAGTATGCCAGTTGTTCGGCCATCGTCTCGTACTTCTCTGCTTGTTTCTCAAGGTCGGGCAACCTTCTCTTCCTCTGTTCCGTCAATTTGAACGGCTCGTATGTTGTGAGTGTTGCCTTTGAAGTGGAACTTGACTGAAAGATTTTCGCCAACAGAGTTATAAGAATAACCTCCATTAACGTTTATATACTATTATATCTCCATGTAGTCCGGCAGATGCCTATATTGACCTTGCAATAATTTATATATAGAAAATATGTTTGCATATCATGATATGTATGATGATACTGATTAATAATCCCACTGATGCCACTCTTGTCATCTTTGGGTAACTCTCAGAAATCTAAGATGGCGTCCAAGATGGCCGCCATAGTAAAACAAGTACATATATATTCATAGTTTTACTGTTACTTTTTTATTTCTCAACATAGTGTTGTGTAAAATGTGACATTATAATAGATGACTATTGTTAAGTTTCATATTAGCCTGGAAACCAGGTTCATAATATCACATACTAGATGACTATTGTAAGTTTCATATTAGCCTGGAAACCAGGTTCATAATATCACATAATAGATGACTATTGTAAGTTTCATATTAGCCTGGAAACCAGGTTCATAATATCACATAATAGACGACTATTGTAAGTTTCATATTAGCCTGGAAACCAGGTTCATAATATCACATAATAGACGACTATTGTAAGTTTCATATTAGCCTGGAAACCAGGTTCATAATGTAGCCATGTTGATTTCGCTAACTAAATTTAGTGGTTTTAAACATTATTTCTTTTCGTTCTTTATTTTTCTTGTCGGTTCACTTGGGTAGCAAAATCATGTGGTCAGGAGAGAAAAGTATTTCGAAAAAGCTTCTGAATAATTCTATTAAAAAAATGTAGAATGGGTTAATTATTAAACTGAATACCAGTAAGTTTGATGGTTAGTATTGTTGTTTATGGTATTGTTGTTGTTGTCGTGGAGTTTATAGTAATAACAAACTCTGGTTGTTTACTTATTAAATAAGTTATTTTCGTATTCCTTATATATGGATATAAAGAGCCTGTAAAATACAATACATACATAATATTATTATGTACAAATCATTCTACTTAATTTCACAATACAAAAAAAAATACACAATTCCAATTGAAGCATTTCAAATAAATATTTTACAATGTAAAATATCAAAGATAAAACATTACATTCAGTCTGGCTATCAGCTGACACATATAATGTATATCCTCTAGTGTCCTCAAATTGTGATACCTTCGTTTTCGTTACCCGATAAGTATTTACAATACTGCACGCGATCGGTGTTTCCTGACGTCACCAATCAGGAATAGATAGTGTCAAATGTCATTTTCCATATTTGGCAACAAAAATGCTCCCTATAATCCTTGGAGGCGTAAGAAATCGGTTATTTTCCTTGGATTGGTATAAAACATGCTATCTTTCATAATTCAATATTGCATCACCATTTATCCATTGGATTTACTGCAAAATATTGACCATTTCCAGTTTTGTTTTGCGTCGTCTGATTTGTTTACCTACCTGTCATTTAATGTGAAGGTCAAAATAGACTGGGTTACAATTTTATTTAGTGTAAGGGGGATAGTTTTGGAGACTTCTCTTATATTGTTTTGAGGTCCATACAGTGGTTTACTATCGTCGTCAACTAAACGATGTGTCCTGTAGTGTAGTGTACTTAAAGGAATAGTTTTTAATTTTGTTGTAGGTTTATGGCAGTCCACCACCTACAAAGCGAAATTACAGGCAATATTCACCAACAGCCCTTACAAATGGGCATAGTGTGATATATGTGACCATTGGACCCACCTCATTTACTGTTCAAAAGTCAGGTTTACAAGATTAGGTGATGAATTCAGGTGTCCACATTGTGAAAATGCTTGTTAAACTGTGAAAAGAAATATTCATCAAAATAATAGAAATTATCATTATGCTGCATAAAACGTGTTCGTTTTATATTTACACCCATTCGATGCTACGCAAAATTGATTTTCTGAAAGGTCACGAAAACTCCGGTACCAGTCACCACAGATGTCGGTTTCGGGTCATGGTAAAAATGACAGCGCCCGTTGTTATTTACGTAGTTATATTCATTTCTAATTATTTGGAATAAAAGAGGAACGTTACTTTATTTACATCATACATTTAGAAACTATGTAGTTTTAAGATTCGTTTTGTTGAATGCCGATCATTTCTTATCATAACGGAAACCGGAAACTCGAGGGTATATGTATATAGTTACTAGTATAGTATATGTAAATCTTAATGTAAACAGGATAGCTTTGCAACTTATCCGTTTGACTAGTAGAGTAAGAGTGTGGGATAAGGGTCTTGAACAAGTTAGTTGGAAAGTGCACCTAATTAGTTGAGTTAGTTAACTCATTCACACATCTGACCTGATCGTCACTCACAATCACTCACCCATAATACTTTAGACACAATAGTAGTGAAGACTAGTATATATTATACAAAGACATAGTATGGGACCAGGCTATATAATTATGATATGATTCAGACCAGTGATTTTATTAGGCCATATAGGGAAACTATTGGGTGGTACGCTTGCAGCAGGGTTTGGAAATATTATAATGTACATGTACTAAATATCAATAATTATTTCCCTTTAAGATAAATATGACATGGGTTACATAGTTCCCCCTCTTGGAGAAAAGGTCTCCTGACGTTTTAATTACCTGAAACTAAATGAATATTGTAGATCAATCCAAATAATCAAGCTACATAATAACAATTTTATTTACTGCATCATTCACTATCCAACATCCGACATTGTCAACTGAAATAATTTTACAAACTGAAATAAAAACATAACAACCAATACAATGTAATTAAAGATACTAATGTAACGATCATTAGTTAAGTATTACACCGTACATGGGTATGTTCAATATGGCTGGCTTGCTTAAAGGTATATGTCCACAATAATGGACATATGCTACAAATCTGTTCCAACTATGTCACTTTGTGGAGACCTGTACAGGTAAGATTAACCTTCAAATTGTACAAACATGAACATTTACTATGAAATAAAAACAACCATTTCAAATGACATAATGAAATGTAATACTAATGTATGCGTATTGTATATATACTGACATAGAATGATTCAAAACATTGCACTTACACAGTAAAATACCAGAATACAGTATATTTTGAAACAATTAAAAACTCAATATCTGACGCTGGCTTACACATAGTACACAACCTTGTCAGTGTTTGGTACTGCCGTCAATGGGACCACCCATTCTCCATACCGGTCCGGTGGCTTCTTTTGGCGCACCGGACGACGGGTCGGTTCAGGAATTTGGGCATTGCCAGCAGGGACGACAACCGGTTGTTCTATTATGGACTTTAAATGTGAGACAGATCTCTGTACCGATGGTTCCGAGGTGGTGTTATCAGATATATCATGAATCTGTGAAGATTCAGGTATCGTACTACCGGTACCAGGTAAACTGGGTACAGAGGGTTCTGAGCTTGATGTCGCAGAGTTAGATCTGGTTGAGTGTTGCACTCCTGGATTGTTCTCGACGATACGGCTAGGAATATGGGTTGGACTATCAGTAGTCGCAGGAACTGTCCTATGTATCGTCGGAGGCAGCAATCCAGGGTGATTATGCTTTCGCAAAGCTGGAGGTCTGTATAGTTTGACGCTTTCGCCGTCGCTATCTAAATCGGAACTATCAGATTGGATTGCGTGAGGTACATGTACTGGTGGTGTCCCA